>JAWPHD010009942.1:17500-98732 GCA_037043455.1 Cyrtodaria siliqua
GACGGACAACGCCAAAACTATAGACTTCTTCGTTGGGGATAATAAAACAGGAAGTAAATAAATATTATTTAAAGGGCGGGGAGAGGGGTGGGCACGGGGGCCTCCATGCATGTTTGATGGGTTGAGTATTTGTGTATTTGTGTCAATTCATTACAAAATCGTGGAAACATGGGAGTTATACATGGGAGTTATGGATAGAGTACACAAACTACCTTATTAAAACCACATATACGAGGTATATTACCTTTATGACCTTCACCTTGAAGATACATACCCGGTGTTGGTTTCTGCACGTCGTCTCGATGAGGTAATTATCCAAATTTATTTCAAAATCCCTCTGGTATTTGTGCCAATTTATTTCAAAATCCCTCCATGCTTGGAAGAGTTGTGGTGCGGACACGAAATGGACCTTATTTTATGCATCTAAGAAGTGTATGGCCTTTATGATGACCTTTATGACATTGACCTTGATGATACATATCTGGGTGTTGGGTTCCGTCCATGCATGTGAGAATTATGCAGCGGACACAAACATTGTAACGGACGATCGAATATATGGCCTTTATGACCTTGACCTTGAAGATACAGACCCAGGTTTGAGTTCTGCACGTCGTCTCGATGAGATGGGTATTTGTGCCAATTTATTTCAAAATCCATCCATGCAAGAGAAAATTATGGTACGGACACAAAGTGGACCTTATTATATACATCTAAGAAGTATATGACCTTTACGACCTTGACCTTGGTGATACAGATCTGTGTGTTGGGTTATGCTCGTCGACTTGATGAGATGAATATACGTTCCACTTTATTTAAAAATCCGTCCATGCATGTGCGAGTTATGTAGCGGACACGGCAATTGTAACGGACGGACGGACGTACGGACAACGCTAAAACTTCGTCGGGGGATAATAATACACATTTTACATTAGAAGAAAGGGACAGTAAATTAATACTCCTACTCGATATGGAGCTAGACCGAGTACCATGGATTCATTCTGGTAGTAGTCATAGGTAAAATATGGTGTAAGTTAGTAAGGAGTGAGGAAAGACACAGGAATTTTTTTTTTATTTCTGAAACATTTAACTTGCTTCTACTGAAAAACCGCATAAAAAAAAACATGGACATGCTGCACTAGTTTTTGTGAAGAACAGTTTGAAGACTACTTTGGTCATTTTGACCGCATAATTAAAAAAGAAGGTGTTTACTTTCAGTCTGGAAAATATTTTTTGGGGGAAAAAAGCAGGTCACCGCATCATCTAGGGCTCGTTTGTGTGATGCATTGAGCCTGACTGATACTACATTGTGTATGTTGTATGGCCAGCATAATTAAGATTATATATTTTCGTTTAAGTATTTATTAACAGGCCATGTAAAAATAATGGTGGTCTAGGTCCATATGACTGTGTTAATGAAACTCGAGCAAAACATAACGAGTACACTTTATTATCTTACTCATATAATATAACATATACACTTATATGCATATATACGACTCATATATTAATCAAAGCTGTTTCCCTACAAAAGTAGACGACTTATTGGGGATAAAACATGAAAATACGTTGGGGATTTTGATACATTGTAACGAATAACTAGTAAAAAATATTTATTTTTTATATATTATATATATTTATTTATTTATACGGATGAACTACATTTTCTTTTTTCTTGAAGCATTCAATATTACATACCCTTAAATTGTAACGTAACTTTTGCATGAATTTTACGTAACGTAACATATATTATTGTTTTATTTTTTCATATTTGTATTTATTTATTTATTCATTGAATTATAAATTCATTTAATGAATAACATTTTATTATTAAAATAGCTATAGTTAAAGTAAAGAAATAGCACCTTTGTTTCTGTTCTGGAAACATAAAAACATAAAATATTACAAATAACTTCAAGTGGTAACGTACATTTCGCGTTTATATTAGGTAACGTAAACTACATTGCCTTTGGTTAATGTTTTATTGTATTTGATTTTGATTGTTAACATGTTTCATAAATACTATAAACTATGCATACCACTTGGTTGCATGTAAACCAATTTTGAGTATCTGAGTTATACTTCAAAACACGATAATGGTTCCGTATTTCGAATGGAGGGTAGCAAATGTCATAGCCGTTCGGGAAAGCATACCCTTCGAACATCTCCCAAGGGTGGTGGGCCGGGTTGGGTTGGGGGTCTTTTGGTAACTTATTTATGACTTTTGGTAACGGACGGGGTGTAAAACTACGTACAGTATGTTTTCATTATGTTGACAAGGCTGTCTAAACTAGGCAATTCATACATAACATAAATATAGGTAGTAATTGTTGTTCATATGCACATGTTTACTACTGAACGTGCTTTAGAATTGTTATGTAACGTAATTGTCAGTTGCGTTACACACAAACGCCACAACGCTCAGATGGCAGAAACGTCTTATTTTGAAGCTTTGTGTTTGAACTTCCAGAAAACCACACCCTACAAAATTACCCCAGGGGTGGGAGGGGGTCTATAGCTATAGCTGCTAAGATGGTTATTATATATACACTTATTTAACTTTAAACAAGCAGCTGTTTGCATCAAAGTAAGTCTCGCAACCAAAAACATACACCTAACAGAACTGTTAAAGCCCCCAGTAGTTGTTTGTTTTTTCCAAATATTTCAAAACATTTTGAAACCAGATTTCTGAAATTTCGCCAACTATGACACTAATACCTGAGAAAACACAATTTGTTGGTACCAATCCACTTTTTCAAAAGTCGCAAAAATAACGAAACAAAAGTTAAAATTTAAGTGGGGGATGGGGGCGGGGATGAGAGGCAGGAGTGGGATTGAGAGGGGCGGTTTCTAAACCTACTAACGTCGAGGTATATATTTATTTATATATATAACTTGCATATTTTGAGAATCGAAACTCTATAAAATCACAATATAAACGGCTTTAACCAGCCAAGCCAAACACCAAAACTGGAGCGTCGAATTATGAGTTACCATCTCATAATTCACTTTACGCATATTCAAACACGGGTATTTTAAGAACCAATAAACATATAAGTTTAATCTGCATACATACATTAGTATAGGACCTGAACATCTGGATAGAGTTTTGATAATCGGTTTTGTAGTGTAATATTATCGTTATTTGTCGGGTTTCTTTAACTTTTTTTTTTCAAAACAGTCATTTCCAATAGTAGCTAGTATCTGCTCTTCGATTGACGGTTAAATCGAACGGCTTAGCCACTCTGAGACGTAATAAACTTCTAAATTTACTTCTTAAAGCTACACAATCTCTATTTACTAATATAATGACACCAATACAACACATAGGTATTGAATATTTGCTTTGCAGTATGGGGAATCCACTTGTGGTTTCATTTTTAAGTTCCATACCTGACTTGATTGACATGATTTGGGAGTGGCTAATTCGGATATCGCTCTGTTGAATTTGAAGTCAATACCTGACTGCAGGGCGGTATATAAACATCTCGCTACTGTACATAATGGTATCAATACACGTGCGTCGCTCGGGTCGATTAATTCATCTAATGCAACACAATACAATCATGTACAGAGTAACTGCAATAATGTTTCAAACATGAGGTACATGTACTAACCACAAGTTTAGTCCGTTTATAAATCCGCTTTATTTCCCATTACATATCACAAAACTATTGAATTAATATAAACAAGTTTGATGCACTAAATACTTTAATTTTGACATCAAGAACGGACACCATTTTCTTTCATAGAACTATTTGTTATTGATGTAAGCGGTTATTCAAAATGCAGCGTCACCATGTTGACTGGGTAAGGAAGAACGTAAGGAAGAACGGTTTCCTTGAAGCATATGTGATGTGGTGGAATTTAAATTGTAGATTTCTGTATGTGTGACATGTGTTAGTCTAGTCCGACTATATAATGAATCTAAATAATGCGAAGATAATATATTCGAGCCACACTGATGCCATTGTGTTACTATGGTGTGTTCTTGCTATTCATTTGTTTCTTTAAAAGTTATGCTACCAAAACTTATGAATTAGATCGGCACCTGTTGATGATGAGAATCGGTTTCTGCTTTTTCGTTAATTTTGTAGAGGTATCAGTTAACATGTCAACTGACGACGTAGTGATAGTTGTTCTTCCAAAGTAAGCTTAGCCATGTACAACGTACTCAACACTTTTTAAAATAATTTGCAAGAATGTTGAAATGTACTCAATACGTACTCAATACTTTTTTCAAAATAAAATTTAAATGCATTTACATAGGTTTAAACACGTTTATTCTTTCACAAACATGCTGTAATAAATTGATCTAACGTAAACATGTACTCTACGGACAAACGCAATTTTAATATGTGTGCCCTAATAAATACCTCGTGCATCAGGCTCGTGGCTACGCTGATGCACACTGAGGCAGTTCACACTGAGGCAACGCGGTCGGAGTTGTCTCGGTCAGAGTTGCCTCGATGTTATTCTGGTTAGCAAATAAGCAGAAGTATGGATAGAAATGAAATAAATATGATATAGTATAGCTGTAAAGCTTTCTTTGAAACGAAGGCTAAAATAAAAACATAAAAACTAAACTTTATTAATTAAGAGGGGTGTAGGGGACAAGTGCATATATTTGTTAGCGTATAACATATTTTAATGGACAAAATACATGTAGCTACCTTTCAATGTCAAATGGCTATGTTATCCACGGTGACAATACAATTTCCAGACAAAAACATTGTTGTTGTTTTTTTTGGGGTGGGGGTGTGGGGCGGGGGGAATGGGGGTGTGTGGTGGGGAGTCAACACGTAATTTGGAAACAAAACAAAAAACATTGTTAGGGTGAGTGGGAAGGGGCTAACATATACTCTGCCACTCTCCCATCTTGCCAGAGTATATTGCCCACAGCCACCCCACACCCTGTTCCTACGCCTATGTGACATGATGTATTACAGTATATATTTTGAAATATAAAAAAAGAATCTTATAAATCCCGTTAATACAGTGTTCCGTTAGGACCATCGTACCATCGAGTATCGACGTTTGCAAGTACGATGATGATGGTACGATGACGATAGTACCATGGCGATGGTACCATCGTACCATCGACTAATACACGTTGATAGGTGAGGGTACGATGGCCCTAACGGAACACCGTACGTTAATGTTCAGGATGATTACTTTCATTATTTTGTATTATAAAATATTGTTTGTTCGTTTTTACATTTAAATTTAATTGAATGTATATGTCCTTAAATTATACAGTATTCGACAACATGACACGGTGGCCGTAAGAGTAAAATCTTTAAGTTGTATTTTGTGGTTCGAGGTTCGAATTCTTATTGATTTAACTTTCTTTCTTTTTTTAAAGTTCTTTGTGAGTGATGTGACCAAAATAGTTAACCCATTAAACAAAAAAGTGTTTTGATTATTTTTCTTCATAAAAAAATATTTTAGAAAACTAGAAAAACATTGTAAAACAGAAATCAGAAAAACAAAAACAAATTGAAAAACTCATCAAATAAAAAATCCGGGAGAGGACACCCGACTAGGTTTGCCTCGGTGTTTGTTAAACTATGACTACGGGCCTGCCGCTTACGTCGCTAGATAATCGACATACTTACGTGTGTGTTCATCAAATATGTTTCTTGGATATATACGGATTATAATTTTAAATATAAGGTACTCGTTTTATATTTTCGTTTGCTTGTGTGTCTGTCGCATGCATTACAATACAATGCTGGCTTTTTGTTCAAGTCTATGCATTGGAATGATGCGTATTTAAAGGTTATTGATTATGTATCATTGGATGTTTTCATCCTGACCATTTTCCTATTATTTCTAAGGTTTAAAGTTCCACTGACACCCTTTAAAATGCATATTGATATATTTTTATATTTAAATCAATAAAGTGAATTGAATGGTAAAAAAACTAAAATAAAAAAAAACTTTGAAAAAGAAATACTTGTAAAAATAACAGGTATATTTCCCTTCAAGATGGAGTTACCTCCACTTCATGTTAATTTTGCCCTATAGATAGCGCTCCACGCTGATAACGTAGATTCTGCCATGCGGAAATGTCCATGTTAAAGTACATATACGAATTATCATAGACCTACATGGATTTATCATATAACACTTCTGTCACAAATAATATGGAGCAAGAATTACTGGACAATGTGATCGGGAAAGAGTCCGTTGTACAGCCGTACATGTATGAGTCACGGCCTGTTGCAAATCAGCAAGCTTGTCAGTCTGAATCTAAAAGTGATGACCGACTTCGACGCTTTGCCTGATTGCAGAGCGAATCGGACATACCGACTGGTAATTATATTTTGTAATCGCGTATGATAATTACGTATTGTTTGCTAATCCATTTAAGTATGACAGGGACGTGAGTAAGTCGAATTAAGTTGTCTGTTCAGTAAAATGAAACCGTTCGATGACTGTCTTACCCCACCCACCCACCCACCAACGTGACGATGCATCGTACATTTCGTTCTTGTTCATTGCCGGCATATTTTCAAGGTTTATATATTTTTCTATACAGTAGCATTAGTTTAAATAACTGGTAGGCCTAACTAGTATGAAAACTAGTCGAATCGCAATCTCTAGATTTTATTTTCTGCTGTGACAATCGATTGTTCCCCACCCACTAAAGTCACGGCGCATCGCCCTTTTTGTTATTGTTTATTGCCGAAGTATGTGTCACTGTGTTGTGTTTTTTTTTGGCATATAGTACCTTCATGTTTTTAGATAAAGTGACCTAGCCTAGTATGACTAAAAATGCATGCTATTGATTTCTTTTATTATAAAGCGTCTGTCAAAAACATTTTCATTTTGAAAAACAGTACTTATTTAAAATATTATTTTACTAGGTCTGCACATATTAATGTTTCTTTCAATTACAGGTGTGGTTGTACCCACGGCAGTGCCATAAAAACACAAAATGACGTTCTGAAATGTTGCAGAGATTATGGGGAATTAGCTTAAAGTGGCAGTCTGCATCGCAGAAACTCGTGTGTTTAAAGGAAACTGCCTCACACCTGAGGTTCTTGAAGTGGCGGGAATTGCAAAATGTTGTTGAAATTTTGAAATGATACTATAATTATATTTGAATATATTCTGACTTGAGAAATAAAACCTTATATTTTACTGTGCTGTATTTTCATTGTTTATATTTCTCCAATATATTGTATTTATAAGGCCAGCAGTATTTTAGGATCAACGGATGATGGAACAAAATGTTGTTTCTAAATTAGAATGATTGCGTTGTAAAAGGCTAGAATGCGCACCAAAAGAAAATATCGTAAAAAATAAAATCAACTCCGTATTCAACATATTTTTTTAGATCTCAGCTATACATATATTTTTTTTAATAGGGCTCTATCTTAGAAACAGTATGTTCTAAAACTAAACTGAAACGCTCAATGATTTCTGACAAACAGTTCATTAATTACACACTTTACAAGTTTATTATGTTGGACATCGTAATGACAGGTTTACACAGCGTATGTGACGTCACTGAGCTTTAGCCCAGATATCCCTATTCCATTTCACCTAGAGCATGAAACTGGCGCATATTTTAAGAAAGGTCCATTTTGTAACGCTAACATGAAACAGTTACGATGGTTACATATCAACTGGCAGTTGTAAAGAAGGTAACTTTATTATAAAAGGCAGTTTTTAAAGTGAAACATGAAAACAGTTGCTCCGTAGGTAAGTTACAATCCTTAGTAACATTGAGTTACATAAGTTGATAGTTCGAAACATTGTCCTTTTTTCTAGACATAGGTACACCAGTAACATAACAGTTACACTATGGTTACAATATGGTTACACAGGGTAACATGTAAAGTTCCTACTTTACCTGCAGTTTCTTCTAAACGTGGTTACAATGGTTACTTTATTATAAAAGGCAGTTTTTAAAGTGAAACATGAAAACAGTTGCTCCGTACGTAAGTTACAATCCAGTTACACCTTAGTTACATTGAGTTACATACATATTATACACATTGATTCTATGTTCATGCGGGTTTTATAAAAAAAAAAGCCTTGTTAAATGGTAACAATAGTTACGTTTGAGAATTTTAAAAAAAATGACTTTTTTTCTAGAGTAGTTACATCAGTTACATAACATTTACACTACAGTTACACAGCGATACATGAATAGTTGCTATTTAACGTGCATTCTCTTCAAAACGTGGTTACAATGGTTACTTTTGTTATAAAAATAAGTTTTAAAAGTGAAACATGAAAACAGTTGCTCGGTACATAAGTTACAATCCAGGTACACCTTAGTTACATTGAGTTACATACAGATTATATATGCGTATATCTTTGTGCTTATGTCATCCTGGTTACAGAGGATACACTGTGGCTACATTTGATAATTTGAAACATTGTCCTTTTGTCTAGACTAGGTACATCAGTAACATAACAGTTACACTATGGTTACACAGGGATACAAGTAAAGTTCCTATTTTACCTGCAGTTTCTTCAAAACGTGGTTACAATGGTTACTTTATTATAAAAGACAGTTTTTAAAGTGAAACATGAAAACAGTTGCTCCGTACGTAAGTTACAATCCAGTTACACCTTAGTTACATTGAGTTACATACATATTATACACATTGATTCTATGTTCATGCGGGTTTTATAAAAAAAAAAGCCTTGTTAAAATGGTTACAATAGTTACGTTTGAGAATTTTAAAAAAATGACTTTTTTTCTAGAATAGTTACATCAGTTACATAACGGTTACACTACAGTTACACAGCGATACATGAATAGTTGCTATTTAACGTGCATTCTCTTCAAAACGTGGTTACAATGGTTACTTTTGTTATAAAAATAAGTTTTAAAAGTGAAACATGAAAACAGTTGCTCGGTACATAAGTTACAATCCAGGTATACCTTAGTTACATTGAGTTACATACAGATTATATATGCGTATATCTTTGTGCTTATGTCATCCTGGTTACAGAGGATACACTGTGGCTACATTTGATAATTTGAAACATTGTCCTTTTGTCTAGACTAGGTACATCAGTAACATAACAGTTACACTATGGTTACACTATGGTTACACTATGGTTACACAGGGATACATGTAAAGTTCCTATTTTACCTGCAGTTTCTTCAAAACGTGGTTACAATGGTTACTTCATTATAAAAGGCAGTTTTTAAAGTGAAACATAAAAACAGTTGCTCCGTACGTAAGTTACAATCCAGTTACACCTCAGTTACATTGAGTTACATACATATTATACACATTGATTCTATGTTCATGCGTGTTTTATAAAAAAAAAAGCCTTGTTAAAATGGTTACAATAGTTACGTTTGAGAATTTTAAAAAAATGAATTTTTTTTTTAGAGTAGTTACATCAGTTACATAAAAGTTACACTACAGTTACACAGCGATACACGAATAGTTGCTATTTAACGTGCATTCTCTTCAAAACGTGGTTACAATGGTTACTTTTGTTATAAAAATAAGTTTTAAAAGTGAAACATGAAAACAGTTGCTCGGTACATAAGTTACAATCCAGGTACACCTTAGTTACATTGAGTTACATACAGATTATATACGCGTATATCTTTGTGCTTATGTCATCCTGGTTGCAGAGGATACACTGTGGCTACATTTGATAATTTGAAACATTGTCCTTTTGTCTAGACTAGGTACATCAGTAACATAACAGTTACACTATGGTTACACTATGGTTACACGGGGATACATGTAAAGTTCCTTTTTTACCTCCATTTCTGAAAATACTATACAAGTTATCAGCAGTGTCTTCTTAAAGGGACACTGTCCGTAAGTAAAGCATATATTGGGCATAAGCAAATTACCCATTTCTGAAAATACTATATAAATTATCAGCAGTGCCTTCTTAAAGGGACACCTTCCATAAATATGGCATATATTGGGCATAAGCAAATTACCCATTTCTGAAAATACTATACAAATTATCAGCAGTGCCTTCTTAAAGGTACACCTTCCATAAATATGGCATATATTGGGCATAAGCAAATTACCCATTTTCTGAAAATACTATACAAATTATCAGCAATGCCTTCTTAAAGGGACACCTTCCATAAATATGGCATATATTGGGCATAAGCAAATTACCCATTTCTGAAAACACTATACAAATTATCAACAGTGCCTTCTTAAAGGGACACCGCCCATAAATATAGCATATATTGTGCAGAAGCAAATTACCCATTTCTGAAAATACTATACAAATTATCCGCATATATTGGACATAAGCAAATTACCCATTTCTGAAAATACTATACCAATTATCAACAGTGCAATCTTAAAGGGACCCCGTCCGTAAGTATGGCATATATTGGGCATAAGCCAGTACATGTAACTGTCTGATTTGTATTCAATGAAATGTGTACACGAAAATATGAGATATGCCCAAAAAAGTAGTAATACAATTATGAATTTGGAAAAAAACAACACGATTGTCTGTAAACATTGCTGTGATCGAATTATGTATAATTATGTTGCTCACTTGGCATCCATTAGTGCATAAGGTTGCGATCAATTAGGTATTGCTTTACATCAATTATCCGTCAGTGTAATTTTAGTTTCGCCTTGGAGTTCAAACCCATCAAGCGGTATCATCATAGTATAGATACTTTCAGGATAGAATATCTCCTGTACTCAAAACAGCGGATTTATTAGAGTACACTAAAAGTAAGACGTGTAGTGAGCATAAATAAATAACTATCCATCGAAATATATACATAAAATATTAGAATAGAAGCCAAACATGAATTTGGTTAAAAATTCAAAAGTTTGAAACAACATACGATTGTAATCAAATCGTCATTAGCTATTGCGGTCCCTGCACTAAATAAATCGCTCATTGGAAATATACCTATAATTGGTCTCGTGATCACGCTATTATCAAATTAGCTATTTACTGTATTATCGCCCATGAAGTTCATTAGGTTTATTAGGTATCGATCTCTGCAGGGAAAACCTTTTGATTTTATATTTGATTTTCCCTACATAGGTGTGTGTGGGTCGCGGGAGACATCCCCTATTCCACCGTACAATAAACATGTATTTTAAATCATTAAAATATGTATATATAATTCAGATATTTAAACAAAAAAATATTGTGTTCTATTTTATTAACTAATTTAAACTAATTTTAGTGTAGTTTAGTGTTTTCACATATTATTAAAAGTCATTCACTGGAAAGTGGGAGATGACGAACTTGATCTAAAGTGTTGGGTGTCGCGAATTTCCTAAATGATATCCACGCCGAAATTGTTTCAGATAAACATGATAAAACTCCGATAGTTGATTTGCTAGATGTTTAAAATAATCTTTTCCTATTTAACTTCCGTTCTTTAAATCAAAATTGATAAAGCTATTGGTAGTTTTTGTTTGTCAATGTCTATCGTATCTAGATCTCCTTGACATGTTGATATGCATTTTGTAGTTTTCGAGATAAGTGTATTTTCCCATTCCATACTAAATCCAAAACCCTTTTTTTTAAAACATATTTGCAGATGTTTTGGGGATTCCCTCATTTCTATCTCAACATCACAACCCCGGGAGGAAAATAAAAGAAAAGAAAACAAATTATTTTGTACCGCCATTGACTTTCATAAAATATCTTGTTTTATTCTATAAATCGCCAATCATAGTAGTAGTTATAATATGTCAAGTTTATGACTCGATATGTGGTATATATATTTGAATCAAGGTTGAAACCGTAATTTTCATCAGTGTTGTGTTGTTATTTGCTTGCTTGCGGGGACTACTGGTAATATTACCGACTTTGTTTCGGACCATCTCGAACAGTTCAATGTCGCGGCGAAAAAATAGCGATGTAATGCAGTTAGGATGATGAATATACTATTGTAGAAATGGCGCATATATGACGTGTGCTCGTGATGTCATATATATACTGGACAAACTGTTTAGTGTTTTATAAGGAAAAGTTATGGCTAATGCACCCTTAACAACGTTGACAAACCGGTATAGTATTGATTCTGACACTATCTTAAACATGAATTAATACATAATACAACCCACCAAACCCCATACACTGTTAATGAAGTGCATTTGGACAATACTACAAATGACTCATAGTCTTATACATTTATCATCCTGTCCACACAAATGTCGATGTTTAAAATACACGGCTGATACCCTATCAGTGTCCTTGGGTTAGTGTTAGGATAGGTGAAGATTAGGTTTTGGATATGGCCTCAGGACCATGATCTCAGACGGATTGCTAACCAGGTTAACTGAAATTACTCTCAAATAGCGTCCATAAAATACCCCACATTTACCCAGATTTCCCCAAGATTATCCCGTAATAGCCCATATTTCCCCTGATCACCTTAGATTACCCACAGTTTAACTGCAGATTACTCGAGATAACCCAGTATCATGATCTACTATTTTAGACATGTGGCCACTGTCCGCGTAACCATGGATACAAAGAGGTGTCTGGAGGATAATAAACCATATTAACTGAAAGAACTTCTCCAAGATCTTCAATTAAATACCAAACATGACGTGTTCTAATATGTTGACAATTGTCAAACACGTTACATAACATACAATATACGCATTGAGTCCCTTGTTACATATAGCCATATGTTTTGTTTTATCTGTGACCCACCTACAATGCTCAAAGCGTGGAATAAACTCAAAATAAAATGCACACTGTATAACCCAACACATAACATACAATATACGCATTGAGTCCCTTGTTACATATAGCCATATGTTTTGTTTTATCTGTGACCCACCTACAATGCTCAAAGCGTGGAATAAACAATCTGTGAAATGATTTCACATCTAAGACCATTATGGTAATAAGTTCGTTATAATAAAAAGAAGGAGAGTTTGCACTGATACATATTCCCGCTGTTTTGTTAAATGGTAAAATAAAAGTGATATTAAATTTAATACTGCATCCTGAAATCAATAAAAAATCAATAATCAACGTTCAATCGACACTCTGCCCACAGTCTATCATTACGTCGTGTGTCTGTATGTCTGTATACTTGGTGTTGGGTTATACAGTGTGCATTTTATTTTGAGTGTACTGTGCTCGGTAACGCAGGTATTTATCACATAGGAAGGATTACTCGTTTAATGTCTGCCTTATTTACATTTCAAAATCATAAAATATATTATATCAGTATGGTTAATTCGTTAAGAAGCGCATCTCACGGATACATGAGCATTAAGGCAATTTATTAAATAAAATGCACCTGGGGGTTTTCTTTTTAAGACAGCTTGTATTTAACAGGATCACAATACGTTTGATCTTCGCACGAAGTCTCACTCGAAGACTACGTATGTAAATATGCGAATAACACAAATAACTAACACAAATAACTAATACGGGTGAAAATATATAGACACACATTAAAATGCAACGTAGCATTTGCGAAGAATTGTATTTTCTAAAAGCTTTGCATTATGCTACAATACTACAGTGCAATATATACCACACATTAAGCGCGTACAAGTGCTATTTAATAACAACAAATATATAATTATAAAAGGCAATACATGTTTAACAAGAGAGTGGCTGTATTAGAACAAACATACCAACACCTGATGTTAATCATGGTATTGTCTGACATCACGAACGTGTTAATGTCGATATTGTTGGTTTAAAAGTAGGAACATTTAATGATCAAATGCACAGAAATTGAACAAAAGACCATGACAGACACGGTGGATAATTCGATAATTCGGTCTTATTTATTATGCAATAAGCCCGCTCTCTTCAAATAGGTTGGACCAAGAAAGAAACACGCCGCATACATGTGTACTTTGTAAATTATATTCTTACGATACCCATTGTCAATTAAAACACACCACAGAACGAATCTTTTTAAAAGTTAGCATTTGAGGCATTTTTGACAAAATATGAATAATCAATATAATAGACGCACAGTTTATCTATATTTCATTTAAATACGAGAAGCATAAGACATCAACTTGAATACATTAAGGACAATTTACTTGACTTTGATATTCCGTGTTTTACAGAAAAGCACCTATGCGACAACGTCCCCAATGAGACTTTAACTATCGAGGGGTATAGTAATATGTTTCGTAAAGATACGTCTGCACATTCTGGAGGGTTGCTAGTTTATACAGCTACTAACGTGATTTCAAGACGCGTACTGGAACTTGAATATGCGCTGCCCACTTCACTCTGGATTGAAGTTAATGACAAAAATAAACGTTTTTTAATATGTACCATTTATCGTCATCTAAATTCAAATATCAGTTTTTGGGATAATTTAAATATAAGCTTAGAAAAGGCATTTGAAATACAGTCGAACCTCGATAGCTCGAACACCGGTGATTCGAATACCATCGGTAATTCGAACACATTTTCCGGTCCCAACACAACTCCTATATAATTCAATGTAATTTAACCTCGATTATTCGAATATTATTTCTCGAATACCCCGGCTCGTTCGGATACTTTTTACAGTCCGAAAATCCATTTTTGTGTGAATTTAAACCTCGCTTAATCGAAGGTGATGATCCGTTGCCATGCGACGTCGGCCATATTAATCGTAATCGACGCGGTTTTTATTTGTTTGTAGCAAGTTCGACCATAGCGCGAAAAAAGATAAAGTTGGTTGTTAAAGGTGCGAACATTTATGATTGAAAAGCGATAATAGACAGATTAAATTTATGTTTAGTGAACTTCGTTTACTGTTAATTACGATAAATTAAACACGGTTGATTTTCTAATTAATTATTGTACCGAAACCAGTCTTACCTTGTTCTTATTATTCGGACTTCCGGAATGTATGTTAAAATCTATTAGTGTGATATTTCTTTAAATAAATGATAAAACAAACACATTATTGCAGTTTTTCTTGTATTTTCAGTGTAACAATTACATGTTATATATCCGTTATGAGGTTTAAACAAACATGCATGAACATAAAAAACATACCGAGAACGATACATCACGTACACAAGTAACACTATTTCGGGTGGTACACAAATTCGGATAGATATTTTGGTTTTTACCGTTACCTCGATGCCTCGAAGCAACCGATAGCTCGAACATATCCCTATGGTCCCGCTGACTTCGAGCTATCGAGGTTCGACTGTATCTGAAAATATCATCGTAATTGGTGATATAAATGAGAATCAACTTAATACAGAAAACCATTATTTAAAGGATGTAATGCAGATAAATAACATGAAAAATATAATAACAGAACCTACTCGGGTAACAGATCATTCTTCTACATTGTTAGATCCCATTATCATATCAGATTCATTGAAACCCTTCGATTCAGGTATTTTAAATATACCACGCGTGATATAAGTGATCATTGTGGTACATACTTAAGTATCCAATACAGTTATAATATCCGACCGACTTATACCCGACGCGTATGGAATAATAAAAATGCCAATTACGTAAAACTTAACGATCTCATTCACCAGGCTGATTGGTCCATTTTATACAGAGGTTCACCTACCGTAGCCTGCGAACAATTTACAAAAATGTTTTTAGAATTTGTTAAATTATGTATCCCTTTTAACAATGTTCAATTCGACCAAATGATAAACCTTGGTATGATTCTGGAATCAGACGTGTCTCGAGACAGCGTGATCGCCAGGAAAAAAAAGCTACGCACACTCAGTCTTCCGTCGACCTGATCGCCTATAAAAGCGACAATATTGGAAACTCTTGAAATATTTTATTAAGTCAAATAAAAACGCTGAAACCATTCCTCCTTTAAAAACGACATTACCAAATGGCGATACGTCATTCTCAATAACTGACCAAGATAAAGCAAATTGCTTAAATGATTATTTTGTTTCAATAGCTTCAGTTGATGATTCAAATGTTGAACTACCTAATTTTATACCGAAAACTGGTGAAAAACTAGAACATATTTTCATTGAAGAAAGCGAGATAGTAGATGTTATTAAGATTTTGGAGATACACAAAGCATGTGGGGAGGATGAAATTAGTCATAAAATGCTAAAGGAAACTGTATATACAATTTCAAAACCGTTACATATACTTTTTAACAGATCATTAAATGAATGGGTTTTCCCTGACTTATGGAAATGTGCCATGGTAATGGCATTGTTCAAAAATGCGGATCCTAGTATTCCTATAAATTATAGACCAATTTCGTTGTTGAGTTGTGTATGCAAAGTCATGGAAAGAATAGTTTTTAAACATGTGTATAATTTTCTACACATGCATGATCTTATATTTAAGAATCAATCAGGTTTTTTGCCGGGTCATTCTACAACCTACCAACTTGTCGATATGTATCATCATATATGTCAGGCATTCGATGCTAAACAATTTACGAGCATTGTCTTTATTGATATATCTAGAGCTTTTGACCGTGTTTGGCATAAAGGTATCTTATTTAAGTTAAAGCAACATGGTATTGATGGTAAGCTTTAATCGTGGATATCAGATTATCTTTCAAGCCGATCGCAAAGAGTGTGTTACGTTAAAAACTGTAACTGCCGGGATTCCCCAAGGGTCTGTTCTGGGGCCCCTTTTATTTTTAATATACGTAAATGATATTGCTGAAAGTATGCTTAGTATTACCCGTTTATTTGCTGATGATAGTTCGTTAGCAATTTCCACATCTAATATAGATGACATGGAAGGTATTTTAAACCACGACATACACATGATTACTGAATGGTCAAACCAATGGCTTGTCCAGTTTAATCCCATAAAACAGAAGCAATGTTCTTTTCTTTATCTGAAGATGATTGTCGCCCAGTTCTATACCTTAATAATATCCAGTTGACATTTGTTGATCACCATAAACATCTATATTTAACGCTTAGTCATAATGTAAAATGGCACGAGCACATCATAAATGTTGTTGCTTCCGCAATAAAGGTATTAGGATTAATGCGAATGCTTAAATATAAAGTATCTCGAAGAACATTTAATCAGATTTATTTATCCTATATGCGTCTAATCTTTGAGTATGCTTCCATTACATGGACGGTTGTACATTATACGAAAAAGATACTTTGGAAAAATTACAATATGAAGCAGCCCGCATAGTAACTGGACTAACTCGTTCTGTATCCATACATCATTTATTAGCTAAAATAGGATGGATTTCTCTTTCCGATAGGAGGAAACTGCAAAAGCTTATTACAGTATACAAAGTTAAATATGGAACAACTCCAAACTATATTTCAAATCTGTTCCCACAACTGGTAGGACAAGTGAGCTCTTACAACCTTCGAAATAGTGATAATTATGCCACTTCTGTTCGTAGAACTGAAATATTTAATAACTCGTTTATACCTTCATCTCTTAATCTCTGGAACAACTTACCAATATATATACGCAATTCAGAATCCATATCGATGTTTAAGAGGAAACTTTTAAGTTCTATTTTTCCAAGCTCAAAAGTTCCTACACACTACTTAACTGGCCAACGATTATTTGCAGTTTTACATGCCAGAATACGTTATATAGCATACCAACCTTGCCTTCCCAGTGGGGATGTTATTTCACTTAGTATGAGGATAAAAATTTTACATTGACATGCAGTTGTCATGTATAACTTATCGGTAGAATTAATAAAGATCTACAAAATGCGATTAGGAGGATCGGCCTCACTGTTCATCCATTATTTTGTGAAGTACTGAGTGACATTAGGATCAGTGTTAATAATTGGTTATTTTATGGCAAAGTCATTGAGTACTTACTTTGTGGCTGTCTGGGCTGTTGTTGTTTTGTAGTATATATACATGATCATGTATGCGTTTTACTTATATTGCCTATTAATGCTGCCTTGTTTGCTATAGATTATAACCTGGCGGGGATATCTTTATTTACACTGTCCCATTTATCTGGATGACAATAGGTAAGAGTGAGGTTTAGTGCACCATAGAACCTGGTTTAAACCCCAAGCGAGCTTTTTTGCCACTGACCGTTCCAAGGCGATAGCCCTATTGTAAAAAATAACTATGTAAAACAAAACAAAAGAAACCCTGCTCTTCCTCCTTGAATGTGTTGTTAGTAGGCTGGGTATGATTCAGCCATACAAGTAGATCGTGTTCATATTCAGTACAAACTAAATTCTGAATTATAGAACACTTATTATGTACCTATATATATGTATATTGCTTAGTTTTACGTAATTAAAGAAGGTAAACAGTATTTATTCAAATAGGTTACTAGGTCTATTTTCACTACTGATGTACTACATTGTTGATGGGTCTTCCGACAACCGGTTTAATAAGCCCAGTATTGACGTAATTACATATCGACTGACGCATGTTTTCATGCAGGAAGTTCAAAAGGTTGATGTTATTGAGCAATTTATATCCAGCTTATCGAAAAACCGAACTTAATAAAGCTAATATATCTGATAATAACGCTTCTTTTCTTGATTTAGATCTCTCGATTGAAAATGGTGAAATAATTAGCAAAATCTATGACAAGAGAGATGATTTTAATTTAATATTGTTAATTACCCCCACTTGACACATGCTTGAATGGGGATGTTCCCCGAGCAACTCATTATGGGTGTATGTGTCTCAACTTATTCGTTTTTCAAGAGCTTGCACTCGAGTTGAGGACTTTAATATTCGTAATCTTTGTATAACTTAAAAGCTGCTCAATCAGGGTTACAATTACCATAAACTTCGTAAAACCTTTGCAAAATTTTATTATCGTAACCCTGATCTTCTTTCCAAATATAAAAGTAATTTAAGGACTCTTCTGTTTTGTTTTGTGGTTGACTGTCGTCCTTGAAGGCTGTTTTCCCTGTCCGATATTTTTATCTTTCTTTAAAGTTAATCCTTAAAATTCATACTGTAATCAAAAATCAATGTGTCAAGTGTTACGTCACGTGATCAAATGTGTATCTGTAAGCTTAAGTGTCAGTTTACTCGAGAAACGTTATATAGCAGACCAACCTTGCCTTCCCAGTGGGGATGTTATTTCACTTAGTATGAGGATAAGATTTTTACATTGACATGCAGTTGTCATGTTATAACTTATCGATATAATTAATAAAGATCTACAAATGTGATTAGGAGGATCGGCCTAACTGTTCATCCATTATTTTGTGAAGTACTGAGTGACATTAGGATCAGTGTTAATAATTGGTTATTTTATGAGCATTTACATCGAGTAAGTGCCTGCATCATAACAAACATCTTCAAATTTTTAACTTCTTGTCTTACTGCCGTTGATGATCACGTTAACCTATATTGTGATAAAACTTTGAAAACTCTGGGATTAATTTATTTTGGTCTATAAAAAATTCAGGAGACGTTCTTGATAACATTTTCAATAAAGGTCATGTTTCATCAATAAGTACTTATGACTTCTCTACCCTATATACAACCTTACCACATCACCTTATTAAAGACAAGCTAATTTCTCTTATTAAAAAACAATCGCTAGAGAAAATACTAAATTTTTGGCATGTAATAATATTAAAGCGTGTTTTACTAACGGCAGTTTAGACAATTATACTATGTTGACTTGCTATGACACTTCGTAAAACCTTTGCAAAATTTTATTATCGTAACCCTGATCTTCTTTCCAAATATAAAAGTAACTTAAGGATTCTTCTGCGACAAGGACTATCACAATTTGACTTCTATGGTGATGTGATTTATAAACTTCGTAAGATTCTTGGTCATGATCACTTTCATACTATCTTTGTTAAACTTGTTAAAAAGTTTATCAAAAGAGGTTATGACCATATCATTTTGCAACGTATTTAATGCTTGGTGGTGGACCCTTTTACAGTTCGCCATTATGCTTTCCTCTTTATTTGTACAATGACCGGACAGGCTGTGGACCCTATGATGACGCCTACCTAAAGTCCATTGGGACGGTGGCGTTTGATGTTTGTCTATGATCTTTCCTGTCGTGCCCTGAAAGCAGAACTTGGTCTTAAATCAAAAATCCGCTTTTGATATGTTTTTAAGTATTAAATATCATTATAAATACGATTTTTACTATGCCATTGATGTATGTTCAGTGAAAATATGTTTTTAAAGATTAAAATCGAACAGGCGAACAGGCATTGCTAAAATACCGAAAAATATCTAAGGGGAAAAACTCTTGCGCGAATTACCGGAAGTGACGTCATTGGGAACAAACTATTTTTTGTTTACATTGGGACTGAACGCAAAACAGTGAGAATTAAGCGAATTAACACTCTAGGAGCGGTGTTTGCAATATGACACGCTCTCTAGTCTCCACTGCCCCCAAATATCAATACAGGCTAATCAAATATTGCGGTGCACTATTGAAGTACAGCTAATTACGGTACATACGTCGGTATATCACAAAAACACGCATCATTTAGTGAAACCTAGTTTTATGATATATTTCCTGTTTATTGCAGTTATTTGAGCGGTGTAATACCGCCGAGGGCAGACGCGTATTGGGCTAATTTGTCGCATACAAAGAGAGAAAAATACTATGATTTAAATAATATAGATAAATGTATTATAAGCACGATATAGACAGTTAGTAAGTATACTTACTCATGTGTACTTACTCCTGATATACAGATCGAAAACAGACCAAACATATCAAATACCATAATATAAAGTATATTATTCTATTATACTTGTTTTACTTATTGCACGAGCTAAGAGGCATTATTGTTGTTGCTTTGCCATAAAATATTACTGAATTAATATAAAAGCTAGTAATATTATTAATTTTCTGCATCCATGAAACATTTTGTATTTTTTTTCAAATCCATAGACCTATATATGTCGATAATATATATTTATAACACTATTGGCAGAAGAGGTTGTATAATATAAAATTATTAAAATTAAAATTTGGAAAAAAAGACACAGTGTTTATTTCACCGAATTCATTTAGATTTATATGCTGAACGTTCTTAGCAATATTTTAAAAAAAGACGGCTACTTATTATTAGCGCCGTCAACTCTTCATTGATTCAGGTAAAGACGTATGCTTCTAATTCAACAGCTAAACTTTCACGGTGTATATAAAGATCTAAGACTATACACCTTTCGATGAGGTGCTAAGATAATTGAACATAAATTTCAATCTTACTTCATGTATGAATTTCCTCCTCAACGCCGGTCGAATAGGCGATTGGTCATGCACTTCTCATTTTTATAGTCAAATATCGTTGGTAGCGCTGTTGATTTTAATATGCATGGCCTTTTGTTCTCCAAATTCAAAGATAATGAAACCAAAGGATGGACTTCCCACGAAGTCAACTCAAAATGTTTGCTACAAACTCGCGCGTCTTTCGTAGGTTCCCACTTTCTCGACGAGTCGGGCGATTTTCTTCTGTAACGGTCTACCCACACTTCAAATCTTAATATATCTTTATCTCGATTAGGGAAACGAAAGAAACTTAGGTTATTATCTTGTCCTTCTTTATGCAAACTTTTTCACCCAGCAATAGCACACGGCATTTTAACAAGTACCATAAAACGTAATCCTACATAGACAATACTATACAACTCAATGCGACACCGCTAATCGTTTGGTACCAATGACGTCACAGGATCACGTGACACTTACCAGGGCGAAACTTGAAGCGTGTGCGCTATGAGATAAAATTGGCTACTGTGAGAAAACGGGACAACCAATAAGTGTAAGATTTGAACAGATTGTATATTATATATATATATTTCCGAATATATACGCAAAAGACACGCCCTATTTCACCTTTAATGGTGTATTCTTTTGTTGCTCTGGCTTCTGCCAAGTCATTGAGTACCTTCATTGTGGCTTTCTAGGCGATATTTTGTATTATATTTACACGAGCATATTTGTGATTTACTTATATTGCCTATTGATGCTGCCTTGTTGGTTAGAGATTAGATCATGGCGGGGATTTCTTTATTTACACTATCCTGTTTTAATTGGATGACAGTAGGGTAAGTGTGAGGTTTGGTGCACCCTAGAACCGGTTTAAACCCCCAGTGGCCTTTGTTGCCACTTACCGTTCCAAGGCGATAGCCCTATTGTCAACCCTTTTGTGTTTGTGATGTCGTTTTTACTTTTTATTACTTTTGCCTTCTCGTTTGTCTGTTTGCGTGTTTGTTTTTGTGTTTTGTGGTTGTCTGTCGTCCTTAAATGCTGCTTTCCCTATCCGATATTTTTATCTTTCTTTGTTTATGGAGTGGACACTATTATCTAAATTCGGCTGAAGAAAGCTGGCATGCTACATAATGCAATATACCTATGTGAAATGTAAGGCATATTTACCCTAAATCTAGGACCGGGCTAGTATTAGTGATACGTACATGTACATACATTTTTACCACATACTTAGTTTACATTGAAACTAGTTGTTTCATTTCTTTGTAATTCCAGACAGCTGTAAACACATATGGGTGTGGACAAGAAACGAGTATGAAAGTGAGACAACATTAAGGTTATAAAGCAGCTAACAATGTAATTACTATTTGACGCCTACATTACATCAATGTTTTATCGGGGTAGACGAAAAGAAAAACAAACTACCAACTATGTACTGGATTTCTAAATTACAAAAAAACATCCGTACAAGGCCAGATTTATTTCAAATTCTAGGGCCTGCACCTCCACACACATCTCCAAACGTGTTAACTTATTGTCTTACTGTCGTTGAAGATCACGTTAAACAATAGTGTGCTAAAACTAAAACTCTGGGATTAATTTATTTTGGTCTTTTAAAAATTCAGGAGACGTTCTTGCTAAGATTTGTAATAAGTTTCATCTATACGTACTTATGATTTCTCTACACTATATACAACCTTACCACATCACCGTATTAATATAAATATGAAAGTCAAACAGAGAATGCAGCTTTCAAAGAACACAGTCAGCCCCAAAACACGCAAAAACGACAAACATGAATGACAATGTTAATAAGGAATAAAGACA
Source organism: Cyrtodaria siliqua (assembly GCA_037043455.1). Taxonomy (NCBI): domain Eukaryota; kingdom Metazoa; phylum Mollusca; class Bivalvia; order Adapedonta; family Hiatellidae; genus Cyrtodaria; species Cyrtodaria siliqua. The sequence continues at coordinate 40,421 of JAWPHD010009942.1, forward strand.
TGAGGTCACAAACACAAAAAGGGGTTTACAATAGGGCTACCGCCTTGGAACGGTCAGTGGCAAAAAAGGTCGCTGGGGTTTAATCCAGGTTTTAGGGTCATCAAACCTCACATTTACCCTACTGGCATCCCAATGAAACGGGACAGCGTAAATAAAGAAATCCCCGCCATGAACTAATCACTAACCAACAAGGCAACATTAATAGGCAATATAAGTAAAGCACAAAGATGTTCGTGTATATTTAAATACAAAAAAATAACAATAGACCAGAAAGCCACAAAGAAGGTACTCAATGACTTGGCAGAAGCCAGAGCAACACGAGAATAAACCATTGAGGGCAAGACAAGACACGATGATTACAGACAAAAATAAAACGTCACCGTCCTTTGGGCTTTAGGTAGACGTCGTCATAGGGTTCACAGCCTGGACGGTCACAATTAAAGTGTAAAGCATAGTGGCGAACGGTAAATGGGTGATTATGACCGAGTGTGTAAATCACGCCACCATAGAAAAGAGTATGATAATGGACCTTTGGAAACGGCGGAACACGACACATACAAAATATTGTAGTCTCGGTTTGATTGAGACTGTTCATGAACGGTAGTTCAAGAAGTCAGGTTGCGGTAGTCCTTGTCGCCGAAGAGATCTTAAATTACTTTATATCTGGAAAGAAGATCAGGGTTGCGATTATAACATTTTGCAAAGGTTTTACGAATTTTATATAGCCCTCATGGAGTCGCTTTTTAGATTACGAATATTAAAGTCCTCTAGAAAACCGTATACGTCGAGACATATAGACCACCTAATAATTTGCTCGGGGAACATCCCCATCTAAATGGGGATAATTAACAATATCAAAATTAAAATCATCTCTCTGTTCATAGATTTTGCTAATAATTTCACCATTTTCAAAACAGAGATGTAATTCGAGAAAAGAAACGTTAGTATCAGAAATATTAGCTTTGTTAAGTTGAAGTTCTTTAGGATATATATTACTGACCATAGTAGAACTGAAAGGGTTGTCAATGTTCAATATATCATCCAGATACCGAGAGGTACATGTATCATTAAAGGCGTCAATTACATCTGTCTGGTATCTGGTGAAAGACTCAACATGAGAACTCTGTCATAGCAATATAGACATAGTTCGTATCCATAGGACACCAACAATTTGCCTATAAAGGGTATTTCCATACAAAATAAATATGTACTATTTTCCCTAGCGAAATTGTTTTTGAATGAGAGCAATAAGCTTTGATAAGGTTGTGTAGTATAATTGTATATAATGTAGAAAAATCATAAGCACTTATAGATGAAGCTTGACGTTTTTTGCACATTGTATCAAGAACGTCGCCTGTATTTTTAATAGACCAAAATAAATGTATCCCAGATTTTTCATATGCTTTAGCACACTTTCGTTTAACGTGATCTTCAACGGCAGTAAGACAAGATGTTAAAAGTTTGGAGATATTTGTAGTGGTGCAAAAACTAGAATTGGAAATAAAACGGGCGTTATATGGTTAGTTGTGTAATTTGGGAATCCAATACATCGTTGGAAGTCTGTTTTGCTTTTCATCTGTTCCAGCCTTGAAAATATTGCACTGAGTGATAGGCGTCGAAACAACATTATCTTCAGTAGATTACCCTGGAGTATACGAATTAGTTCTCTACGTTGTTCCTGAGATAAAAGATTGACGTAATGGAGGTGTCAAACAATAATGATTTTATTAGCTTATTTATAATTATAAGATAAACGTATTGCTCGTATTCAAAGAACTTACGCTATAGAAAAAACTAGGGAATTTTGGCCTCTAATAATATCGAAGCGTACTTATGGCACTATGTGGACTTGCCAAGAACTTATTGTCCTATTAGATATTATTTTCGTCAAGTATGGAACTACCATTCATAGACAAATTCTTGATATCGCTATGGGTACGAAATGTGCACCTATTGTCTCAGATTTGTTCTTGTATTGCATTGAAAGAGATTGCATGTTGATTCTTTCTTACTCAGGTAAATGTAATTGAAACCTTTAATGACACTTCTCGGTATTTGGATGACATATTGTACATTGGCAATCTTTTATTTTCTACTATGGTTAATAATATCTATCCTAAGGAACTTCTACTCAACAAAACTAACACTTCGGATACTGTATCTTCTTTTCTTGATTTACATCTCTCTGTTGAAAATGGCGAAATAATTAGTAAAATCTATGACAAGAGAGATGATTTTCATATTGATATTGCTAATTTCCCCCATTTAATTGGGGATGTTCCCCGAGCTACTTCCTATGGGGTCTATGTTTCTCAACTTATTCGTTTCTCTAGAGCTTGTAGTCGTGTTGAGGACTTTAATATTCGTGATATTTTCCTGTAGGTTTCCGTTACCATAAACTTTGAAAAACCTATGCACAATGTTATTATCGAAACCCTGATCTACTTTTAAAATATTAAAGTAAGTTAAGAACTCTTCTGCGACAAGGACTATCACAACCTCACTTCTATGGTGATATGATTTACACACTTCGTAAGACCCTGGGTCATAATCACCTTCATACAATCTTTATCAAACTTGTTTAATCAAAAGAGGTTATGACCCTATCATTTTATCCAGATAGTTGATAAATACAGTTACCTGTGGATTAATTTACCTGTTCAAAGTTTTCTACGTCATCAACAAACAAATCTTATTCTCGCTTTTCACAGATATTGCAATGTGTGAATATTGTGCGCATATAAAATCGATTCTAACCAGTAGGCCTTATTGCCTACTGACCGTTCCAAGTCGGTAACCCTGTCTTCACCACCCTTTCTGTTGTTTTTTGTCTCTTTCATTGTATTATCAAGTCCTTATTTGCAGTACAGTGCGGACCTACGATGCCATTGCGTTCGGACGCTGGGGTTTCTATAGGACTCTATTTTTGTAAATATATTTTGGTTGTGTATTGATTTCGATTTAAATAAACATAAACATGTTCATGAAACAAAACATGGCCGGAGAACTTTATAATCGAACAGTAAATGTAGCATACACACAACAATCAAGCAAAATCAACAAGATCGCCTTCAGTCCCTTTAAATCCGTGTACAATAAATAAGTTTTTCCTTAAAGTATTTTTAAAGATAATAACAGCGATCTTTTACGAAAGTATTGCCACTTTTCGACTTTAAATTATTTTATTATTTTAGCAGGTACATTATCTTTAGAATTAAAAGTACATTCATGGATTTAAAACTGTAATTATAATTTCCGGGACAGTTATGCCGATATGTGTTTTACATATTACACATGAAATGTTTTTTCATAATGTATGTCAGTTAATATCAACAACCATTAAGCATCGTGTATGTACGTTTTATTAAACAGTACCAAATGACACGATTATCATGATGAAGAGTTATCAGATGACACGTCTTTTATTTGCTGTTTATAATTCATTTTATCAATAAATAACTCTTTTGTTTAAACATATAAAACACTGATCGTGTACATTCATGTTTACCTTAATATTGCAAAAGAAAGAAAGAACCATAGTCTAAAGACGTTTTTTAAACTACCTTGGTACACATAATCATGTAGATAAATGTACGTAATATAAATAAGGATAAAAATATCGGACAGGGAAAGCAGCATTCAAGGACGACAGTCAACCACAAAACACAAAAACAAACACGCAAACAGACAAACGAAAAGGCAAAAGTAATAAAAAATGCAAACGACATCACAAACACAAAAGGGTTGACAATAGGGCTACCGCCTTGGAACGGTCAGTGGCAAAGTAGGCCACTGGGGGTTTAAACCGGTTCTAGGGTGCACAAACCTCACACTTACCCTACTGTCATCCCATTAAAACAGGACAGTGTAAATAAAGAAATCCTCGACATGATCTAAACTCTAACCAACAAGGCAGCATCAATAGGCAATATAAGTAAAACACAAATATGTAAATATAATTCAAAAAAACAAAAGCCTAGAAAGCCACAATGAAGGTACTCAATGACTTCGCAGAAGCCAGAGCAGTAAGAGAATACACCATTAAGGGCACGACAAGAAAAACATGGACAAACATCAAAAGCCACCTTCCGAATGGGCTTTAGGTAGGCGTCATCATAGGGTCCACAGCCTGTCCGGTCATCTTACAATTAAAGAGGAAAGCATAGTGGCGAACTGTAAAAGGGTCCATCACCAAGCATGCAGTACGTTGCAAAATGATAGGTTCATAACCTCTTTTGATAAACTTTTTAACAAGTTTAACAAAGATAGTATGAAAGTGATCATGACCAAGAATCTTACGAAGTTTATAAATCACATCACCATAGAAGTCAGGTCATTTAAACATATTGTTTAAAGAAACAATTTAAATATCACCTAAAATCCTCTATATTTTTTTATATATATTTTTTTCAATATAGAAATATATTTGTTTAAATATCCTTGCGGACTTTAAATTAAAGAATGGAATTGTATATGACGTCCGTAACAGCATTTTCTTTTATTTATTTTTTTATTTTTGTATATATATATTGTTTTATGAACATGACATTCGCCTTGATAAATATTAACAATGACGGAACTACACATATAGAACATTGCATATCATTATAACCCTGCTTCAAAGAAGTGGAGGCTATATAGGAATCATTTTGTCCGTTTAGTCGCATCTCGTCGCGTCGCGTTATTTAACAGATAATTTGCTTTTCCTCCTTGGTATAATGTTAAACACATAATCAAAAAACATAAGGCTACACTCCACTGATTATTGAGACTTCATAAAGTTGCACTCCACACTTTTTTTACACAAGCATCCCGTCTTATTCAGTTGCAGTATTTAACAGCTATCGGTTGCTTGGTTGCAGATTTGCTTTTACTTTTTGGCATGATGTGGAAATACATAATGAAAACCACTATTTGTTTACATAAGATCCCACTTATTGTTGTTTCTGTTATTTAACAGATAATGGTTGCCTATTTTTTTTTTTTTTTGAAAACCTTATAAGTTACACATTACTAATTTTAAGACTTTATAACGTTACATCAACTAACTTTTCCGTAAGACTCCACATATTTTGGCGTCCCGCCTGGTCTCGTCCAGTCGCGTCTCGATGCGTGTTCTAACAGATAATTGTTTATTTTTGGAATGATAGGAGAATACATAATGTTATATTCGATTCCACAAAGTTTTTAATATTTTCTTATGTTTGACTGCACACATTGTGGCGTCTTGTCGCGTCCTGTCTTGTCGTGTCCCGTTGAGTTATTGAGCAGACAATGGCAGCACGATTGCATATTTCTCTTCATTTTTGTTATGATTTGAAAATATTTAATGAAAAAAACTTAACAGGTCATACTCTACTAATTATAATTCAAATCATTTTGCATTAATTAGTTCTTTTGTCAGTTAATGTAAACCCACACAATCAATACCGTCCTTAGGCTATACCCATATTCAAACAGGTAACCAAGTGGGAATATTAATCATCTTTTGTTATCTATTTATAATTGACATTATGAATACTGAAAACGGAATCCCCCGGAAGATGCAGACACAAAAAAGACAAAAAAGTATCATGTTCGTGAGGTATATATGTATACTTCTATTAATGCCGACATCAGATGTTCCTGAGGTATATATGTATACTTACATTAATGCTGACATCAGATGTTCCTGAGGTATATATGTATACTTGTATTAATGCCGACATCAGATGTTCCTGAGGTATATATGTATACTTGTATTAATGCCGACATCAGATGTTCCTGAGGTATATATATGTATACTTACATTAATGCCGACATCAGATTATCTTCTTCTTTATGAACTGTAACATGAGCTTACCTAAGAAGCATATTTCACTACCGTTCGTGAACCCGAGACTGCAATCGTTCGTATTTTTCGTGTTCGGCCGTTTCCAAAGGTCCACTTGCATGCTCTTTTACATGACAATATAGCATGTTTTGACATGTTAAAAGCTTAAAACATATGAGCACGAATAATCAATCGTTACTCTATACATGGTACCGATGTTTTCTCGTTACTCTTTACAGTGTACCGATTTTTTGTCGTTAATCTATACAGTGTACTGATGTTTTGTCATTACTCTCTACAGTGTACCGATGTTTTGTCGTAACTCTCTACAGTGTACTGATGTTTTGTCGTTACTCACTACAGTGTACCGATGTTTTGTCGTTACTCTCTACAGTGTACCGATGTTTTGTCGTTAATCTATACATTGTACCGATGTTTTGTTGTTAATATATACAGTGTACGTTACCCTCTACAGTGTACCGATGTTTTATCGTTACTCTCTACAGTGAACCGATGTTTTGTCGTTACTCTCTACAGTGTACCGATGTTTTGTCGTTAATCTATACATTGTACCGATATTTTGTGGTTACTCTCAACAGTGTACCGATGTTTTGTCGTTACTCTCTACAGTGTACCGATGTTTTGTCGTTAATCTATACATTGTACCGATGTTTTGTCGTTAATCTATACAGTGTACGTTACTCTCTACAGTGTACCAAATGTTTTGTCGTTACTCTCTACAGTGTACCGATGTTTTGTCGTCACTCTCTACAGTGTACCGATGTTTTGTCGTTACTCTCTACAGTATACCGATGTTTTGTCGTTAATCTATACAGTGTAGCGATGTTTTGTCGTCACTCTCTACAGTGTACCGATGTTTTGTCGTTACTCTCTACAGTGTACCGATGTTTTGTCATTAATCTATACATTGTTCCGATGTTTTGTCATCGTTAATCTATACAGTGTACCGATGTTTTGAACTGCGTATTAGCACGGATAATCAATCGCTACTCTGTACATTGTACCGATGTTACTCTATACATTGTACCGATGTAATTTCTACATTCTACCGATGTTACTCTATACATTGTACCGATGTTACTCTATACATTGTAACGATGTTACTCTATACATAATTGTACAGATGTTCTGAACCGCGTATTAGCACGGATAATCAATCGTGCACCCTAGAACCGGTTTAAACCCCCAGTGGCCTACTTTGCCACTGACCGTTCCAAGGCGGTAGCCCTATTGTCAATCCTTTTTGTGTTTGTGATGTCGTTTGCATTTCTTATTACTTTTGCCTTCTTGTTTGTCTGTTTGCGTGTTCGTTTCTGTGTTTTGTGGTTGACTGTCCTCCTTGAATGCTACTTTCCCTGTCCGGTCTTTTTATATTTCTTTAACTGCACAATGGTGTTGTTTGTGCCCTGTGGCGACCGTAAAAAGTATCCCCGCACATCCAATCAATATTGTTATTTTTACATCCTACAGGGATTGAATGACATTCATTGATCCAGTTGTTCCTTAAATCTACAGACCCTCTATATTAACTGGTTATAACTCATGAATATGAATGAGTCACGTGTGAAATAGTTTCAAATCGACGAACACCCCAAAAGTCGGTATAGCAGGCAGAAATCGATGCGTAAAATATCACATTTTTATTAAGCCTTCGTACAGGTGACATCGATAAATAAACGGCTTCAGAATATATGTGATAAAAAAAGTACTTGCCCGGAACGGGATTTGAACCACAGCCGTTGCGCTTTTAAGTTTTGAAGGCCGTACATTTAACAACTAGACCAAGGCTAATTATTGGTTTGTTCTAGCATTATTAACACTAAATAGGCATTACGTAATAACTAGCACACAAACAAAACTCATCATGCGCTAAATAACAAGTCGATTTATGGTTGTTTTGAGGCGGAATATTGGTTTCATATTGATAACATATAGTATTACACCAGGCAATGCTAATTTACACGTCCGACAAGATGGTCTATATATTTATGGATTCATCTTGATTTGCGTTCAAATATATGTTGTTATTTTGCCTCATAATAAATTGTAGTTTGTATACCATTTTCTCAAGCAGCGTTATAGCTCAGCACCTGACTTGAAATCAGAAGGTCGTGTGTTCGAGTCCCGAAAGAGGCAAATCTTTTTTCTTCTGTAAATCATAATGTTACGATGTGCACTGGTCGATGCCTATACAATAATTGATGTCCTACGTTATATTTGCTCGCTTAAATACCCGATTTCGACATGAGCTGGTGAACATGAAGTTACAAATAAAGACACGCCTACAAAGAAGAAATTGATTTATATAGAGGGTCCGTAGCTTTAAACACGTGTGTTTCATATACCGCGTTGAAGGTTTCGTGCTCATCGACATTTTGGCCCATTTTATTGGAGTTTTCCGTAACTTTCCTCATTATCTTGTATTAGAAACTGACGTCGAGTTTTGGACCTCTTTTAACAGTCCGTTTACACATCATTTTGGGGCGTAACTGAATGTAACCGATGTGTAACTGATGTACCTGTAATTAAAAATCACGTAGGCTTTAAATTTTCACATGTAACCACTGTAACCGTTGAAACTATGATGTTGAGGAAAACGGAGGATTAAATTATGTTTACACCTCATTTTGCGGCGTGACTGAATGTAACCGATGTGTAACTCACATGTAACTGATGTACCTGTAATTAATAATCACGTAGGTTATCTATTTTCATGTGTAACCACTGTAACCGTGGATAATATGATATCGAAAAAAATAATTGTTTTCGAACCGCTTGATGAAGTAACTGAATGTAACCCAGGTGTAACTCGCATGTAACTACCGTACCATGTATCAATACACCCGTTGGCTTTAAACTTTCACATGTAACCATTGTAACCGTTGAAACCATGATGTTGAGGAAAACGGAGGATTAAATTAAGTTTACACCTAATTTTGCGGCGTAACTGAATGTAACCGATGTGTAACTCGCATGTAACTAACGTACCTTGTATCAATATACACGTAGGCTTTTAATGTCCACAAGTAACCATTGTAACCGTTGAAACTATGATGTTGAGGAAAACGGAGGATTAAATCAAGTTTACACATAATTTTGGGGCGTAACTGAAAGTAACCAGAGTGTAACTCACATGTAACTATCGTACCTTGTACCAATGCCCACGTGGGCTTTATATTTTCACATGTAACCATCGTAACCGTTGTAACTATGATGGTGAAGTAAAAGGAAGATTAAATTAATTGTATACATCATTTTGCGGCGTAACTGAATGTAACTGTTGTGTAACTAATATGTAACCAATGTACCTTGCATCAATACAACACATATGCTTACAATTTTCACATGTAACCATTGTACCCTTTATAACTATGATTTTAAAGAAAAACTGAATAAAACGAAGTTTGTATATCTATTTACGGCGTAACTGAATGTAATCGATGTGTAACTCGCATGTAACTGATGTACACACGTAGGCTTTAATTTTTCACATGTAACCAGTGTAACCGTTGAAACTATGATGTTGAGGAAAACGGAGGATTAAATTAAGTTTACACATCCTTTTGGGGCGTAACTGAATGTAACCGAGATGTAACTCGCATGTAACTGATGTACCTGTCATCAATAAATGCTTAGGCTTTCAATTTTCGTGTGTTACCATTGTAACCGTTGTTACTACGATTTCGAAGAAAAAGCAAAAGAAAAATGTTTCATAACGCTTGACGACGTAACTGAATGTGACCACGGTGTAAATCACATGTAACTAACGTACCTTGTGTCAATACAATATCACTAAAATGTAAGTAGCGTTTGTCTTTCCGATGTAACCGACGTGTAACTGAACTGTAACTTAACTGTAACTGACGTAACCTTGCACCAATAAATACGCAGGTTTTTAACTCTTAATTGTTACTATGACTATAATGGGTGTGCTAGAAAGCAATTTAATAACACTTATCGTAACACAATCTGTTATATTTAAATAGATTTGAAGTATACCAGCAGAACGTACCTGCTGTAACTGATGCACAGGAAGGTTACAAAGTGGACTTTTCTTATTTTCTGCGCCAGTTTTGTGCCCTATCTCTTCCATTTATGTAATCGTGTAATCAACATCAAAACACTCCTAAGGATGTTACACGCATCATATACCTACACAAGCATCGGAAGTACATCCTGTGATGTGTTTTATGACTCTCAGCTGCAGTCATGCGGTATCCTTGATGGGCCCACTTGGTGGGACTAATCAGTGGTTTATGACATTGTTATGCAATAGCTACTGACAGTTTGCCAGGTGTTTTTTTATTGTGAATAACCATGTTCGTTTCATTGCATACTCGCAATTTAAAAGTTACTGTGTGTGTTGGGTAATTAAACATGTCACAGCGGATCTATTAGGAAACTACTGTACTGCATTATCCCAACCACAATAATAATTAATATAATAGATAATACATGTTCTAAACATAAGTGAATCTGAAAGTGGAAATGTTCATTTATAAATTTCACCGGTCACATATAGGATCCATAAGCGAGTCAACTCAAAAGCACCAAAGTTAAAACACAAACAAATAATAACGGCATGGGATATTTATCATGTTTCAATTTCCATTTATGGATGAAATGCCCACTGATAAGTATTGCATATTGACATCCTGCAGTTTTCTACAGGATACGTTTCGAGATTTGATAAATAGTCGCCGAAGTCTGAGCTAAAAATAAACCAAACTGACATACTTTTACTTTCGTTCAGGGTTCTTATATATAATCACTTTGAACCCTTTGCTCTCGTGGTATTGCAGCCAAACGCAACACAGTGAACCATTTTCCAATAGTCTAATATAATAATACAAAATAAGTTGTCACATAAAAATAATAAATATATGGTGTCTTCCCTAAATTACCATGCATGAATACAACAGATGACAACCAGGCCAAAAGGTCAATGGCAAAATCTACGTCATTATGCAAAGTGCGCGCGGAAACTACCGAATTGTTCCGGACTTTCACGAAGACAAATTTGTTTATTAAAATCATCTTTTTCTCCTCTAACTAATATTTTTTGTGGTTGGCAGCTATTCCTAAGTTTTTTAATTAGTATATCGTATATTTATATAAATGGGGTATATTAACTTGGCTGGAGATCTTTAAAGTCCCTCTACCATATGAGCCCCCGGGAAGAATCCCCCGTTGACTATGCCAAACGTTGCCTTTATATACTCGTATTCCTCGTGAGGCGACCTCGATTAATGTTCGTAATTACTGAAGCGATAGCCACCGCCTACTGGGCGCTCGACTTGTAAGTGGGTAAGTGTCGATTCTTAAGGATTGCGGGATTGTACAGTACTGGTTCTACCCAGGAAAAATCGGTCGTTATATATTACCTTGCAGGTGTTGAAAATGACGTAAAACACCACACAAACAAACAATTTTCGTTAAAAGGACGTGTATTTATAGAGTCTGTGTAGCTTTAAATTAATAGCTTTGTTAAACCACTGCGCATGTCAATGTTTCTACCCAATCAAAAAGAAATTGAAAAAAACTAGAGTAAACAAACAGTTTATGCAACACAGGATGTCAAAGAACCAGTGTTGGATATAAAATGACAAACAATAAAAGGTAAGTTTATTTAATTATCTATGTACTGTTTGAGTTTAAATCGGAGATAGCTTTTGCCTGCAATACGTGCTGTGCCTTAATGCATAAGTATGTGTATGCTGAAGTTTATTTTTACATAAAATATGCCTTTCTATTTTGTTCTAATTGTTATATTTGAGTTACAACGGTGAAACGGTCGGGAGAAATAGTTGAAGGCGTGCATAGTATATATTTAAAATCCCTATCCCGCAATCAGCAGGCAAATTTATCAACAGATGTACACCGTTTCTTATCCATCTGTAAGACAAAATAAATTTACATCTGTAACCTTTTGTCTCACTATGTAGGGTCCTTCGTAGGTCATCTCAAGTTTGTAGGTGACACCGACTTGGCAGGCTTCAGCCAGGAACCACACACTTTCGCCTATGTTGTATCTATTTAAAGCTATTGAATCATATTTAGCTTTGTTTCTCTATGCAGATGCAGAAAGGCGTTTTCGAGCCAGTATATGCGCATGCTGCATCCTTGACCGCAATGAATTAACATGATCTCCATACGTGGTAATCTCTTTCCCTTCGTACGTGGTTGAACTGTCAAATACTAGTTCTGATGGTAGGCGTACTTCACGTCCCATTGTCAAGAGATTGGGGGTCAAACCTGTAGATTCGTTGGGTGTCGCTCGGTAGGCTCCAGCAAGACAACCCAGATGTAAATCCCATTGTGCTTGTTCTTCGCATAAATATGCCTTAATCATTCCAATTAATGTTCTGTTGTACCTCTCTGATTGTCCGTTGCATCGGTGGTTTCGTGGGCTGGTTCTCATCTTCCTTATTTCCAGCATACGACAGAACTCTATGAACACCTTACTTTCATAATTACTACCTTGGTCGCTTAATATGGACAAGGGGCAACCCCATCTTGTAATGGAATCATTCAACACCCTAGAAGCGCAAGTTTCAGCTGTTTGATCTGGTACAGCCAGCACCTCTACATATTTGCTAAAAGAGTCAGTCAGAACAAGGTTATTCCGATTTTCAGATGTTGTAAGTGATAATGGTCCAAGGTAGTCCTGTTGTGATTGTTCCCATTGGCGCTCTTGGTGTCTTTAAAGTTTTTTTGTCGATGACGCAGACGTCGCATTGCTTGACATACAGTGCAACGTTCCCTTTCTTGCATACCAGTGAAACCGCTGTAGCAGTTTTTCATCGAATTGTGGTACTGGAACAGAATATCTCCTCATTGTCATGGGTAATTATGAACTGCTGATGCTCTCCACAACTAGTCTGTTTAATAAACGTCTTGAAGAGAAGCCCAACCTTTACTACTAAAGCATCCCACACTACCCAGTAATGTCTTGCTGCTGGACTTAATGAGAGGATTTCTTGGCTGCATGGTCTCCTGCCGTTGAGTTTGACTTTTAGGACTTTTAGGATAGGAGCAATTTCACTCTCCTGTGGGAGCTTGATGTCTTTAATAAATACTGAAAAATTGATCCCTTGGAAGCAACAAACACAAACAAGAGAGAAAAGTAATAGAATCGGTTTTATTGAGTCTGTTCATGAGAGGTAATTATAAGAGGCAACACCTCTCACACCTCCTAGCACCGGCATAAGCGATATTCTACTATAAAGCAACACATAATCGGCTTGATGATCCCAAAGGACCAGTAAATAATAACACTACTGATTTATAGTCGGGGCGACCTTTTATGGCCGCCACACAGCACTAAACAAACGCAAGTGTGAATGCAAATAAATACTGAAAACATGATCCCTTGGAAGCAACAAACACAAACAAGAGAGAAAAGAAGCTGACTCGGTTTTATTGAGTCTGTTCATGAGAGGTAATTATAAGAGGCAACACCTCTCACACCTCCTAGCACCGGCATAAGCGATATTCTACTATAAATCAACACAGAATCGGCTTGATGATCCCAAAGGACCAGTAAATAATAACACTACTGATTTATAGTCGGGGCGACCTTTTATGGCCGCCACACAGCACTAAACAAACGCAAGTGTGAATGCAAATAAATACTGAAAACATGATCCCTTGGAAGCAACAAACACAAACAAGAGAGAAAAGAAGCTGACTCGGTTTTATTGAGTATGTTCATGAGAGGTAATTATAAGATGCAACACTTCTCACGCCTCCCAGCACCGGCATAAGCTATATTCTACTTTAAAGCAACACAGAATGGGCTTAATGATCTCAAAGGACAGTAAATAATAACACTACTGATTTGTAGTCGGGGCGACTTTTTAAGACTTTGACCGCCGGCCCAAGACCATGGGTATGATATTTCCACCATTTTTTTGACAACAGTCTCATAACTGGACTCGGATGTACCAGGCTGGCTAGGTTTTTGTGTGACTGTCGCTCGAATCAACTCTGGAGATGTTGTGGTTTCACATGTTTAACTCTCCGTATTGTTGGTAATGGGTCTTGAGTCCGGTTTAGGAAATTGAACCCTATCATACATACCCATCAAAACCATGTCTTAGAATCTTTTCATGCATTTCTTACTGGGTCCACATTTCAGGGACTCATTCATATCTTGTAATGAGCAGTCACAGTCTTTCTGGTTGCTGCAGCTTGATAGTACATCGCAATGGCATTGCTTCTTACCGGGGCAATATTCGATAGCAAAATCGTACTGTGACAGGATCTCAATCAATCGGGATTTTTTGCTTTTGTGATGAGACAGACTAACGTTTGGTGATCTGATCTGACAAGGAAACGTCTACCGATGAGATACTGCTTGAAGTATTCTACAAAAAAACGAATGGCGAGGAGCTCTTTCTCTGTAAGACAGTAATTGCGTTCTGCCTTGTTTAAGGCTCGCCTTGCATATGCTATCATCTTTTCGTATTCGCTCTGCATTGGATCCAGATATAATATAAATTATCTACCTCTGTGTAACGGGTAACCTATAATATCTGGACTAACAAGGAATTTCTTCAGGTTCTCAAAATAGTCTTCACAGGCTTTGTCCCACTTGAATTCTTTCCCTTACTTCATGGGTCATGCCTTTTTGGCGAAATCCTTTACAAACCGTTTATAGTAGGAACCCACTGCTTCACTTGTTTGGCTGTGGCTGGGACTGGCCATTCCATGATCTTCGCAAGTTTGACAGTGTTAGGTTTGACTCCCTCTCCAGGCACTACATGTCCAAGGAAGACAACTTCTTCTTGCAGCATTACACACTTGTTGGGGTGGAGTTCCAAACCTGCAATCTATTTTCTTTCCAAAACTTCTTTTACTTTTCTCATATGTTCTTCATAGCAGCACAGCGAGAAAAAAAACCTTGTTTTTAAACACTTAATCATCTGTAGCGCAATAAACGAAAACGGCATCTCAGAGATATTTATAGGCATGGTTTGAATTAACATTATGCACGAATTCTGGAAGTATCTATGGGACACCGTTTGGTTTACTTTACAGTTTATGTTTATAATGGTCGTTTTTCCTATTTTGTTGCTCAAACGACCTGCATGACTGCATTCAGTGTGCATTATCGCTCCGTTGGATAACGTTTAAAGTATTATTTTGCATTTTTATAAATATATGAAACATTTATCTACACATTTATTACACTGTTATCTTGAATTTCTACGTTTGAATTTTCACAAATCTTGGGCGGCTCTTATCATACGTGGCTCTTTGATTTGGTAGTGAACAACGGGTATTATACGTATTTATTAAACCGACCAGATGAACACATTCAATATTGTTAATAACTACTAGAATAGTTCAAAACAAATTTGAGTTTGCTGATTAAATTTGCACCAATAATTTATATACATTTTTGTTTAGAACAGCAAAGGAAATTTGAAAACTTCCAACTTTTATTACGTTTAAAGAAACAACAAAGACAATTTGAAAACCTCCAACTTTTATTACGTTTAAAGAAACTAACCTGCCAAATAAGGAAAAATTACACTAAAACTCTTTATAAAAGCGTTATCCATGAGTTCAGGTCATATACTAATGTATATTTGCGAATTTAAAGTATATGATTATTCACGGGATCTTAACATACCCGTTATTGAAAATGCGTAAAATGACTCATGAGGTGGTAACTCTTAATTCGATACTCCAGTTTTGAGGTTTGGCCTGGTTTCGTTTATATTGTGTCTATGGAGTTTGGATTATCAAATATATAACTCGTCGTCGATAGGTTTAGAAATGGTGTACATCTGCTATAAAACATGCCTGTTGGTGGTGTCAGTTGATGTTGATCGCAGGATAGGGACGTTATATACAAGCAGATTTAAGGTCAAAATTAAATCGAGGTGTTATTTGTAATGATTGATAAATACTCCAAGATTGTCGTCACAATGGTACATCATTACGTGGTCCCACCTTAATTACATTAAGCGATAGGAAAGCTTATATTAGGAGGATTTTATAACGGATATTTTGATAATAAAACACGTTTAAAAACATGTTTTACTGAAAAAATGCGATAACCTGTTTTAATTTTACAATATGCAAACTTTCTATGCTGAAATTGAGGTTTTATTTAATACCCCAGCCAACCCCGTTTTTGCTTCTTGGAGAAGGGGTTGGATGGGGTATGAAAATTAATACTCGGACTACGTGATTTGTAAGTGGTCTCAATATCGGGTACATGTGTGATAATAAATAATGAAAAGGGGATACCATTGAAGCAACGCACACAAACAAGAGATAAATTTTCAAGTAGTTGATTTCCAGATATCCGGTTTAATATCTGAAGATAAATATATGCACGTACATAATGTGTCGTGAGGCAACTGATAATATGCTTAAGAAATCAGGTTGAAATAAATTACACATAGATTTATCAAAGATAACGGTTGTGTCTCTTTCATGGGAAATGGTAAGATAAAAATGCATAAAACTTTCATCAGCGGTATTGATTGTGAGCACAAAGGCCAGATTTGTCAATAAGATAAACTTATGTGGTCGTTAAAGGGGTTGTCTCCAGAATTCCTCCAATATGAGTATTGGACTATATGTTTGACATGGGGAAAGAATATGTTCTGCCAAATAAATGTTCAATTTGTATATCCAATCAAATAATAATAATGTCAAAACATCACGAACATCCCTAAAACATTCGTAAAATGTGGGTTGCACACGAATCACGTAGCTAACACTTAAGATAATGCATTCAAAATGGGTGACACATGATGTCGGTGTATTCAATGAGACTCAATTTTACAATTTCGATAATTTTGACGGTATTTGTTAGTTTCCATAATTTTGACGGTATTTGTTTATTTACAAATCGTTACTTTCGTTATGATTATGTGCATATTCTTTCTTCTTTTTTACAAAACGATTTCGTAATAATCAAAGTACGATTCATTTTAGATAATAGCTGTACACCTGTACATTTTACCCCCATAAACGCCCTATTGAATAAGAACATACGCGACGCAGGACGAAGGCCGCCCTGAGAGGAGGGTCTCCCTAACCCCCAACATGACACGGATGTACGCACCGAGGGTGTAAGATCGTTCACGCGAGATAATTTAGTAGGATAACATCAAATTGAATTTGCTGATAACAGTTAACAGTAAATTCAAACACACTGAAAACGGTTAACAGTACATCTAATAACAGATAACAGCTAATTTTTTTTCTCACAAAAAAACATATAAATTTCGCCAATAACAGGATAACAGAAATAACCCTAATCCCCACCCCACCCCACCCCACCCCTCCCCCACACACACACCCTACCCCCTCTTTGAATAGGCGATTACAGCGATAAAACATGGTAACTGGACACGATAAAAGTAAGTTAAACCCTAATATAAGTTAAAATCATGAATATACGCATGACGAACATAATAAATATACAGTTAAACTGCGTCTACACGCATAACGTTAAAATGAAAGAAGCGTGAAACATATGGGCATTACATAGGGTCTTGCACCATATCAAAATACAGTGGTGTAGTCCTACCCAATACATGCATGTGTGGGAGTGAAATGGGTAGTAGGGGTGAACGTAATCTCTGGCGAGACCTAATCCCCATCCCCGTTAAGTGACAAAACCAATAGAGGGGATATCTGCCTGTATAGGCCACCGCCTGATGACTCGTAGAGTAGTCGAAAATTGGTTTAATTTTTTTAGCACCCGCGATCGAGCTGTTTTGGGTGTGTTAACGTAAAATACAATAGTGAGAAGATATACTGAAGGAGGTTGGGAATGGGTTATATGTTTAAGCCGTTAATTCACGATGTTGTTTGGAGGCGGGGTAAGTGGATATTAAGTGTGCTCACCTCTCGCGAACGGCCTTCGACCCGCTGTGCGGTGTTGTGAGCTAGGGAGACTCTCCTCTCGTGGACGGCCTTTGTCCCACGTCGCGAACATCCTAGTCAATAGGGAGTTTATGGGGATAACAAAATGGCTGACTTGCACTGCTGCACAATAAAATACAGTGTGATCTGCCTGTCAACTACTACTTTTAAGACTCGTTCTGGAGGTAAACCCCTTTGTTTGCCGGACAGCGAGAGTATCTAATAAGAACTATCAGTAACTATGCAATCAGTAATACTTTCTTGTTCTGAACTAATGATGAACGTGAAAGTTGGAATCTAAGATACTTGCTCCATTGACAACATTGGTACCTTGAAAGCCGATACGCTCCGACAGAGCATCTATATATGAAACATGCATTTGTAGGTGCTGTTGGCGGCTCAGCTGCCCGATAAATGAAAAGGTACGCCGGTTGTTTACAAATTAAGACATTTTAATGTAATTCATTTAATATTTGCTTTTATTAAATCACTGCAAGAACGTTATTATTCATGACTATCTCCATGTACATTAATATGCATACAAATTAAAGATATGGTTGCCAAAAATAAGTTGACAGGCGATTCACATGTAAATGTGTAGAAAATAAACCACGCAAGATAACGTTATCATGTAGGAAGGTCATACAGTGAGTGTGTCTCAAAGCGTGAGCGTGATAATAACAGTAAGTAATTAATGTAATTGTATCTTCCTTGGATGTGAATTATAACTGTAAAGAAACATATTCATAAACATATATGAAGGAAGAAATCATGTATTTCATTAAAATCGGGAAATATCGGCGATATATACACGTATATGCATAGTGTAAAACAGGTGGGTGGGGTAATAAAAAAAACTAATATGCCATAATCGTTTAATTCGAACTTCGGATAACTCGAACTTTTTTTCCGGTCCCTTGAAATTCGAGATACTGAGTGTGGACTGTATACGATTTGGTTAAGGAATTAAAAGTTGTTTTATGGAATATTGAAACTAGAATAACGCTTAGTAAACACTAATTTAAATGAAAATCTACTTCAATGTAATTTGGAAATGAACAGCTAAAACAAACGGACGGAACTAAATGTACGAACGAAGTAAGTGATACATATATTTAAATGAAATTAGTTTTGGTAATTATTATTAATTGAAAATATCTATGGCGAGTTTTACAAGTCCCAATGTATTGTTGTTCGAGACAATGTGTTTAACTCGATCTGGTCGACTGTTTATTTGGTTCCATGAATTCATTATCCAATAAGTATTGGATGTTTTTAGAGGTATTGTTGTTTAGAAGGATTCACTCTAAATGGATGCTGTTTATTGGCGAAGAATTTCCAACATCATGATAAATAGTCAGTTCTTGTTGAACATATCAGAAAAAGGTGCTCATATTCATGTATTGACTGTTCCAGCTCATGTCTCTGTGATTCTTCTAGATGTGACAGTTTCTCGTCAGAATTTTTCAAAATGTCACTGTTTCGTAGTTTAGCTAAAACAGGATCATTTTTGTCAAAATGTTCATTCTTATTTTGTAACACATCGATGCAACTTTTAAGTTGGACATAGCAAACTACATTAACTGAATGTAAATAAAGGATCTCTTCTTTCAATGTATTATTTTAACATATTGTAACGCGCTGGCCAGTTCAAGAGGTAATGTACCAGCACACTGTAGCCGTAGCCTCGTTAAAGTGTTAAATAAATTGGACTCCGATAGTATACTTGTAAATAAATAAAACGCTATAAAGAAATATTTCATATTAAAATAACAAGGAAGATAAATAATTGCAATGTTTAAATATACCACATTATGCAATAAATACAAAACCAACTCAATAAAGTATTTGTTGGTAAGCAACTATTCATGCAAGTAAAATTCACTGTAGTGAAAGTGTCACATAATGTTCCTTCCTTAAATATTAACACTAAAAATATCCTCAAATGTTTCTTCCTTAAATATGAGCACTAGATATGCCCTTAAACGTTCCTTCCTTCCTTAAATTTTAGCACTAGAATTGTCCTCTATATGGCTTATGTAGATATTCGTAGTAAAATTGTCCTCTATATGGCTTATGTAGATATTCGTAGTAAAATTGTCCGCTATATGGCTTATGTAGATATGAGCACTAGACATGTCCTCTAATAGCTTATGTAGATATACGTACTATAAATGTCCTCTATGTAGATATATGTACTAGAAATGCCCTCTAAGTAGATATACGTACTAGAATTATCCTCTATATGGCCTATGTAGATATACATACTAGAAATGTCCTCTATTTAGATATACGTACAAGAATTATGGTGTTGTCAGTGAAGCTGGTGTAAATAAGTGTGAGGTGAGTGGTTCTGGTAGATGTGACATTGGTGTTGACGAAGCAAACATCCCAGTGGAGTTGGTAACGTATGTTGCTCATCACCATCTAGTTGAGGGAAGAGGTCAATTAAAATTGGCAATGGGGCAAGTACGCTTTGTTGAGTGTCCCATCCTGCTGGCTCATCTGGGAAGCCTAACGGGAATGCTGTTTTCATGGCCTGTGTCAGCATATCGGGTGTTGGTGTAGTGTGTCCCTTCTTCTCAGCCAAAGATTTCCAGTGTTGGTTTGAAGCTTCTACTGTCAAAGCTACCGTATCTATATCTGGGATGATGTATTCTTGTTGGCGACCAGCATTTCTGGAGTGTCCACTACGCCTTTCTCACGAAGCATGACCCGGTGCCTCATGAAGTTGTGATGTGCGCCAGCAACTCCTCCCACTTCCTACACCGGAAGAGGCACAATTCACAAGGGTGAAAGGGTGTCTCATCCTTGCTGATATGGTGTCGTATAACTCTTTATTTCGTTTCATGGATGACTATAGATGTTTTCGCGCAATCCCATGTGCGTGTTGCATTCTACCCCGTAACAAATTAACATAGTTGCCATACAATGTCACTTGCTCATTGTCGTTAGATGTGGAACTACAGAAAACCAGTTCAGACGGTAATCTAACCTCTCTGCCCATGGTCAGTTAGTTCGGCGTCAAACCGGTTGTTTCGTTTGGGGTAGCTCGATAAGCTCCCGCAAGACAACAAATGTCCCACTCTGCTTGTTCGCCACATAAATACGCTTTTGTCATCCGAAGAAGTGTTCGGTTAAACCTCTCAGATTGACAATTACACCTGGGATTTCGTGGACTTGTTCTGGTCTTCCTAATCTCGAGCATGTGACACATTTCCCTAAATACCGTGCTTTCGTAGTTTCTCCCTATGAATGGACAGAGGATAACCCCATCGAGATATAAAGTCATTGAGTGTCCTCTGTGCACACACCCCGGCGGTCTGGTCAGGCACTGCAAAAACCTCTACATACTTGCTGAAGTCGTCGGTTAGAAGTAGGATATAACTATTACCACGCGATGATATGGGGAGAAGTCCTAAATAATCGGTTACTACCTCGTCCCATGGTGCTCAATTAGCGATTGAACCCATAGGGGCTCTTGGCGTCTTCGTTGGTTTTTTATCTGCTGCGCAAGTATCACACTGTTTCACATGTATCCCGACGTCCCCTTTCATGGAATACCAGTAACAGTGCTGTAGTGATGTCTCATGTGTCTTCTTGCAACCGAGATGACGGTAATGGAGTTATGCATTTGGAATAACATGTATTTCTTCATGCACTGTGGCACAACAAACTGACAATGTCCACCACAGCCGTTTTTTTCTGACGAACATCTTAAATAGTATACCCTGTTTCACTATGAGGACGTCCCAAAGTATTCAATAATGTCGAGAAGCTGGACTAAATGATAATACGTCCTCATTACTTGATCTGTTATTCTCGAGTTTTGCCTTAAGAATTGGTGCCATATCATGTTCGATTTTGAAAAAGTCTAATATCTGCCGGTTGCTGACCACCAGCCCATGACCAGTTATAGTCAGTTTGTGAAGTCTTGCTGTTTGTTGGATCTTTTTCTTTAGACGGGCCGGGCTGATCGCTGGCTTCCTATTGCTGGGTTATTCTAACTACACCATCTATCTGCTTTAGATAAGTACTATTTGTCTTTTCTAGTGAAACTGCTGGCACAGGGAAATCGACGTGATCATAGTAGCCCTGGTGCATCATATCCTCTGCCCTTTTCTTACATTTCTTGCAAGGTCCACACATGAGTGGTTCGTTGGTATCTTATAGAGGACAGTCACAATCCTTTGGGGTTTTGCACCTCGACAAAGCATCACAATTTACACTTACATTGGATAAACAATCTGAACTATAATAAATGTGAAATGAGTGTTTCAAAGTATGTACAACTCGATTTAAACTTAGCGCGCATAACAACCCATAATGCATCGGACATAAACATCCAAAAATGGTTACCGAAAACACATTCAAAGCAACACGCGATAGGAATAAACAATTATAATTTGCCTGAATAGACTCGTTACAAAAAGGTAACTTTATAGAATCTAGTCTAGAATATCACTTTAGACTGAATGCGTAATCATTATGTTAATAAATTACAGCTATCGATCTAAAAGATCGATCTAACCTCAAATCGCGAAAATGAAAGTAGAATGCAAAATAGCGAGGCACTATAATATCGATATGACAAAGTTGACGTTGCTTTCACCTCCCAAGAGTGTTGATAATATAATTTAAATCACTGACCGTTTTCTCTACTGTATAAAGACCGTATATCTAAAGTAAAGGCTTTCCAGGAGTAGGTAATAAAGCAAAATCTGTACCACCAGGTTTGAAACTTCTTCCTTGTGTAATCAAATCATACCTTGTTTACAGTTTTGATTTAGATGCTTTGACATTAGGCTGAGCTACCTCACAAGCTTTTAACAGTTTATGTCTTAACCAGACACATACTGTCTTTAGAGAGAATTATCTCCTTAAAGCTGTAAAGTCCCTATTTTAACTGGTAATAACTCATGAATATAAATGAGTCACGTGTGAATTAGTTTTAAATCGACGAAAACCCCAAAAGTCCGTATATAAGCAGAAATCGATGCGTTAAATTTCACATAGTTTATTTAGCCTACGTACAGGTGACATCGATAAATATACGGCTCCAGAATATATGTGATAAAAAAAACTTGCCCGGAACGGGATTTGAACCACAGCCTTGCACTTGTAAGTTTTGACAGATGACGCTAAACCACTAGACCACTGCTATTTATTGGTATGTTGTAGCACTTTTAGCACTAAATAGGCATTACGTAATAACAAGCGCGCGCACACAAACTCATCAAGCGATAAATAAAAAAGAGTATGATAATGGACCTTTGGAAACGGCCGAGCACGACACATACGAAATATTGCAGTCTCGGTTTGATTGAGACTGTTCATGAGCGGTAGTGAAATATGCTAGCTACCGCTCACGCCCTCTAGCCCCGAGTTGAGCAGAACTCAATATTCATAAAATCAATAGTACAGAATTTTAACCTTCCCGAAGATGGCATGCAAATGGAGGTGGACATGGAGTGTACTACTTCCCCATGTCGTACGGCGTATGGTCCCAGTATATAATACAATTAAATGCCCCGAAGAGCGAAATAAACATAATGGAATTTAGTTGGGAGAAGCCGTTATGAAGCCTGCGTATCAAAGAGCAGACAACATATCCTATGAGTGGTTAAACAATACCCAGAGCCTTTTATCGGCCGGAATAGTGGAACCACCGAATAAAAAATTAAGTAAGAAAACAAAAAAAATTGAAAATGTACCACCGATAACTAAATATAAGCATCGGGCTCAGCGATCTCCAAAGATCGAATGAATAACAGTACTGATTGCAAGCGCGGGGAGACGTTTTACTGCCGCCACACTGCACAAGCAACGCCACTGTGCTATAAAAAAGAGTATGATAATGGACCTTTGGAAACGGCCGAGCACGACACATACGAAATATTGCAGTCTCGGTTTGATTGAGACTGTTCATGAGCGGTAGTGAAATATGCTAGCTACCGCTCACGCCCTCTAGTCCCGGGTTGAGCAGAACTCAATATTCAAGCCGAGATATGGTTGTTTCGAGGCGAAGTATTAGTTTTATATTGATAACATACAGTATTACACAAGGCAATGTTAATTTAGACGTGCGACAATATGGACTACATATTTATTGAGCCATCTTTAGTTTATTTTTGCCTCATAATTTTGGTAGTTAGTACAGAAGGTCGTGTGTTCGAGCCCCGAAAGAGCTTAGCTTGTTTTTTCTGTAAAAATTACCGTTACATGTGTATAGGTACGATGTGCACTGATTGATGTATATACAATAAATGATTTCCTGCGCTATATTTGCTCGCTTAAATACCCGATTTCGACATGAGCTGGTGAACAGAAAGTTACAACTAAAGACACGCCTACAAAGGGGAAATCGATTGATATAGAGAATCTGTAGCTTAAGAACCACAATTGTGTAACTTAGTGGCATTCATCATCAGGTGGGCGCCATTTTTTTATCAGGAGTCCATGTTTATTAAAATAACAAACTTGGACTTGTGAAGCTTCATCTTCTCTAACAGCCTTATCAAATCAGCAAATAATCTCAGTGTATCTGTGCTACTTTGTCATTCAAATTAATAAAAGGAGAATTATCAATTAAGTGAATATGTTTTCACTGCAAATCACTCTCAATGGCTCTTTCTGTCACAACTCGAATAACTGCACAAGCCGGATACAAATCAGGTATTTCCTGTTTAACGGTATCAAGGGATTTATCCACAGAAGATTTGTCAAATACAAGTGGATTAACCAAGACATTATCTCCGGCTAGGTCATTGACTAGTAATAAATGGACCCCTTCAAATGGTAAACAATATCTTATTTTCACAGCCACATATCCAGTAACAAATCGGAAGATAAATAAATATTTTAGAGAGGAACAGTCAAATAACTGTACTCTACCCGATGAATAATTAAGGACACTATTACCAGAATAAGTGTTCTCAAAAAAATGCAGAGTATCTGCTAATATACGATATCGATAAGCTCATGTGTCGCGTAATATCTTAATAGGGATAGTTTTTTAATCACAAATTAGTGATATGCATGTAGAACGTTTAGACATGATTGTTAATACGTCTCCATAACATAATCAGACTGTTACGTCAGTGTAAACTTCAAGGGCTTTGCCAATTAAAACACTCTGTAAAAGTAATGTCCAGTTTTCCTCTGGACATTTCAAATTTTCAGAATTTTTCTCAAAATGAAGAAAATATTTGTCATTTTTCTCTTGAAAAGGTGATACTAATCGTATATGCTTAGTAAAATCAAAAGTAAAAGATGAGTGGAAGGGGCGAATATGAACTTGCCTTGCTTGCCATATGCAATTTCCGCATCTCTAATTCATTTTCTCTACTTTCTTGTTTTCCACCTGTAATTCCATGTTAATTTCTGCTTTCTTTTATTTCTTTTTCTAATTTTCATTTCTACTGTTCTCACTTTATTTTCTATTCTATTTTGCAATTTGCAATTCATTTTTTTTTAATTTTAGATCAAACGTCAGTCAATAGACTAAATGCACTTTATTCAAAACTGTATTCTTCTACATTGTACCAAGTATCTTTATAACATGTTTTAAGTATTTGCTTGTCTCATAGAAGATTCAGACTTTGATAAAGTATAGCAAGCAAGAGCAAGTCAACATTTTTAAGTGTATAAACTCCTTCTGGGTAGGTGTATCAACTCATTTCTCAAGTAGTTTTTCACGTTTATTATTTAATATTTATAATTGTATTGCTTTATTATTGTCGAGAGCTATCTATGAATGATTAAAGCAACTGAAAATGTTTCGATCTCAGACGAGCCCTTAATTTCTGTTACGGGTAAAATTTAACGAGAAAAAAAAAGCGAAAAACCAGCAAAACAAATTTTAAAAAATATAATCAACAAGTTTATTTTAATAGTACAATGAAAAATATTCACCTACATAATAGGTCTACATAAATTAAATCCTATTTTTAGTATAGTATAATACAGTCTTAATAATATTGTCAAGTGTCCCTTTCATAAAACATATTCAAGTGTCCCTTCAATCGAAACTGTCAAGTGCCCCTATATTTCAGTACAAAAGCATCCAATATGAACTCACAATATCTAGTTTACTTTTACTTTATACCGAGCAACTATCATGTTTATATACTCTCATAGAATATTCTAGAAGTTTTTGTCCCAGAACGTTTCAAATCAACATGCAGCATAAACATAAACATGCAACAGTAACTTGAACACTGTTTCAGAATTTTCCAGAAACATCTACGTGTCACCAACTCAAATGGACTTGAATGGCAAAATCAATAATAAACATGTACATCAACATCATAAATATATAACACTATTGTAAAATGTATATTGTAAAGTGTGGGATTGTTAATGAAAATTCGTTTATTTCGTTCATTTGCAGTGTTCTTAATTCTATACTAGTAAAAATATCTTAGTACCCACCTAAGAATATACTGAGAGAAAAAAGTTTAGCAAGCTTTTTAGACGAAATAATACTGTATACAAGATATACTGACATTTTGGGGCTTTACGGGCTTGACCCCTACGTTATTTTTTTCGTTACGTCATTAAGATGTTCGACTGTTATTGATGTGTGTTTAATAACATATTGTGTCTATGGCAGTAGTTTTTTGATTTTACAACCAAAAATGTATTATTTCCAGGGTGCAACAAAAAATTGCTAAACTTTTTTCCCTCAGTATATGTCAATACTATTCTCATTGTTTAGTGTATTTCACGCTTGATTGGAGATACGATTGAACAGCAAACAGTTAGTTTAAATCATCTCAGTAGTCAAGGTGGCTACTATAGATCACAACTGATGACCTCTTTTGCTATATACTCTCTATATATAGCCGCCATCATGAATGAGTAAATGTTTGAGGGCTATTAGGCGTGACGTGATCAAGGTGTTATATGCTTATGCAGACGACATATATTTCCAATAGTTGTACAATGGCGTGACGTGATCGCGGTACATCATCAGGCGCGTATTCAGGCATACGCACGTACGCCAATGCGTACAAATCGTCAGCAAAAGTGAAAAAATAAAATATGCATTAAAAACTGAAGGCTGGGGGAGGGTATGGGCTAGTGTCAAACAAAATGCCATATTAACGCTAAAATATAGCTTGAGAACGGATCATTTGCCTCCTAATTTTCAAAATGTTTTTGGGGAGGCCCCCCAAACCCACACTGGCGGGAGGGGACACCCCCTACCACACCACCACCCAACCCCCCCCCCCACCACACACACCACCCCCACCCCCACTCGCAGCGTCGCTGATCGGTTCGAAGCTACGCTTCTCATATCTAGCGTACATTTCAAAATGCTTAAGGTACGCCCCTGATCATGGCCTTGATTTGATCAATCAGATACGATTAAGCTGCGATGTATGAATGTCATATGGTATTCAATTTCAAAGATCAGCAGAGCTTATGCCGTTGTTCGGCGTCCGTCGTCCGTCTGTCCGTAAACTTTTTTGTAGCGACTACTCCTCTGAAACTACTGGATGGATTTTCATGAAACTTAACAGGAATGTTAACTAGAAACGAACGTACTTCGGTAACTGTGATTGGCTCCTGCCAGTTTTGTTCAGCTTGAATTTTTGACGGATCTGTTTGTATGCCTTCTCCTGAGATTACATATCCAAGAAATTCTACCTTTCTTGCGAACAAGTGACACTTCTTGGCTTTTAATTTTAAGCCGGCAGAGGATAGCCTTGTGAACACTTTTTCTAAATTTGAAATCATTTCTTCAAACGAGTCTGCCATAACGATAATATCGTCAAGGAAAATCAAACAGATCTCCCACTGGAGTCCGCTCAGAACAACTTCCATGAGTCGCTCAAACGTTGCTGGGACATTACAAAGCCCGAACGGCATTACCGTGAATTGGAACAAGCCATGTTTGGTTATGAAAGCTGTCTTTGCTTTGACCTCATTCTCAATTTCCAACTGCCAATATTCTGAACAAAGATCTTGATTAGAAAACCACTTCTTTCCTGAGAGATGATCAAGGGATTCATCAATTCTTGGCAACGGATATGCGTCTTTGACGGTGGCAGCATTTAACTTTCTGTAATCGACACAGAAACGTGTGCTCCCGTCTTTCTTCTTGACTAACACGATACCAGATGCCCAAGGACTAGATGACGGCTCAATAACAGCCCTCTGTAGCATGTTGTCAATGTTTGTATCAACTTCTTTTTGCATGTGCACTGGCACTCGACGGAGCGACTGCTTTATAGGTGAACATTCTTGAGTGTTTATCGTGTGTTTGACAATATTTGTTTTTCCCAAGTCGTTGTCATCCACCGCAAACATAGGAGTATATTTTGTTAACAATCCAGATAATTGTTGCTTTTGTTTTCGGTTTAATCCTGTACTGGATCTTTCCAAGAGCTCAGTGAGAGCTGGGGGCAACCTATCACCCCCTGTTGTAGAATCAGGACTCAGTATTACCTCCAACACAGGATTCATAGTCGCAATGATCATACCTGCCCTTATCACTTTCACTTCTTCAGACAAATTCATTAGACGCATTAGGACGGTTTTGTTATTTTACACCAAGTTTTCTCAACCAAGCCTCGCTCTGTTTTAGTGAACTCCCCTATCGGTTCAATAACACTAAATCCCTCTGAAATATGTTCATGGTCAGAAAAACAGACCTTACCAGAAGTGATTATTTCAGAGCGCGAGGGCAAATTTGTTGTTTCTTCAAGAGCTATCTCATAGCATCCCAACTGTCCTTTTGGCTCCAGTAGCACATGATGTGTGCCTATTCTCATTTCTCCCTTAACAGTGTCAATTACGCAGGTATTTCCTCGCATGCAATCTAAACCAATGCGCTATCCACCAATATATGAGCTACTATAAGTGGATGCGTAAATGACTTATTCTCTATTCTAACTTCTGTCATTATTTTCCCCAGAACTTCTAATGGTTGCTCGTTTGCTGAGAGCACCTTTCGATTTACCTTAATCAAGTTTTCAACACCCAAGTAATCCTCCTCACACAAAGTATGATAGACATCTTTTGACAATATTGACACAGTAGCTCCTGTATCCACTAGGAAGCTAACTGCTTTCTTGCCTATGTAACCAGTTAGGAAAAGCCCAGCATCTCAAACTTTCATGCTTCCAACTTTACTGCTTTTATCGTTAGCTTGTTTGTTGGTTGTTTGACTTTGTTTTTCCCTATTGGGGCAATCCCGCTTTATGTGACCCTTCCCCTTGCATTGGTAGCGAGTTATGCCTCGTTTCGTCCTGTTAGAAGACCTGTTTATAGGTGAAGAAGTTGTCTGTGCTTTCATATTTGTGAGCTCATTTTGTAATTTTGAGACAGTCATTTGTAATTGATTCCATTTTCTGCATCAATTGGCCCGTACCTTTTTGTTAATTATCAGTAACCAGAGGCCTGAGAAATGATTTTGACTTTAGTTCTTCTTTAATATATGCTTCGAGCTCCACCGCAAGTCCAACAGCTTGATTAAGATCAACTGGTCTAGACTTTTTGATTCTCAGACGCATTTCTGAGTCAGCAGAGCGTCTATGAACTGCTCCTTGGCTAATGTTTCTTTAACTTCACTGGGCGCCGTCGGGTAAGCAAGGTTGGTTAAACGCCTTACATGTTGGCCAAGCTCGGGGAGTGTTTCTGAGGCTCTTTGACGCCTTTCTCTGAGTTGTGTTCTGTACAACTCAGTTTGATTTGGGGGATTGAAACGCTGGTTGAGAACTAATACTAGGTCATCATATGACCCAACAGGCATATCACCTAATACAGCCTGTGCGTGTCCTCTTAACGAGACGGCTAAGAACAAAGATTTCTCTTCCTCGTTCCAGTTAGCAAGTTTGGCACAAGCCTCAAAGTGAGTCTTATAATCTATCCATGATGAACTTCCATCATATGTAGCCGGTTTTATAGTGGGTCGACCACCACCTTTGTACTGCCTGTCTGGTTGAGACTCTCGCCCCTTATCTTTTTGAGTAGTTTTCTTTCGAAATGTTATACCAGCCTAGGCATCTTTTAGATGTAAGTCGTCGTCATTACCAGTTTTGCACTCACTCTTTGTTTCTGGCGATCGTTTATCAGTCTTGCCTCTCACAAGGTACCGACTCAGATCGTATTTTGTATTTTCTGTCCCTTGTGAGTCTGCAAATTGTACAGCTTTTCTAGGCTTCTGCGTGCTTGATGCTTGATCTTTCAAGCCAGTTTCGTCGCAGCTCAAAACTGAAGCCCCTGCTGTGTGTACTCCCGAATCTCGAGATCTTCTATCTCCAGCAATTTTTGGAGTAGAATGGTACACTTCAGCAGGTTCTATCTCCCTGCGCACATGGGATTCAAGTAGCTCAATAGTTTGATTTAAGTCTTCCAATGTGTTCATTTCGGCAAGCCACCCTATACTACTGTTTGGAAATTATCAGATTTATATCCCGACGCTGCCACCAAATTATGTGGCGTGTACCGAGCGGAACTAATTTACACAACCTCAGTTTGGACAGAGCTAATATATACACGTTGCTCCATACAATGATTCTGGTATATACAGATGTATACACTCTTAATTTGTGATTGAGCAACTCGCTCATAAAAAATGATTAGTGGATACGTCTCAGATTAACTTGCTGAGATCTGATAAAACTTATGAAAAACGTATTTACAGTAGCATATTATTTACAGTATATAAAAATAGACTGCTTTCCAAAACGCAATGACAATGTTTATCACTATTCAAGTGAGCCAACACAGCTCAATCATCTACAGTACGACTGAGCTACTCAACACTGAGTGCCAGCTCACGTTATCAACTGAGCTGCTCAGTTTTACCAATTGACTTGCGCAATTGACTTGCGCAATTGAGCGGCTCACACAGCGCAATAAGTTTCTCAATACACCTAGCTATATAGCAAGTCGCATTCACTAGACCTGAGAGCTCGCTAGTAACTGAGGCTCCCGAAGTTTCCCTTTGTACCAGAAGGAATATACAGGTAGGCCTTAATACACTATTAAACTATAGCTACCTCTTACTGTGCAAGTGAACACCTTCGAGTCAAAGCAACGAAATCAATAATCTATCTTTCTGCAGTTTAAATACCCTGCCAAATATCGTAAGTTATCGCTAGAGTTGAGATGGTTCTCCCGCTAGCAATGTTTCTGGTTACTAGCGAATTTGAAGCTGGAAACCAGTCTAAATTAAATCATGTCGACTTCCGACGCGGAAATGAAAGTGCAAAAATGTGAAAACAAGTGAGTTTAACGATTTACTAAACAATAACTGTACACATTATAACAATGTCAACTCATATCCATCACACATCGGACATAAACATCCAAAATGGTTACCGGAAACATATTCAAAGCAACACGCGATAGGAATAAACAATTAGAATTTGCCTGAATACACTCGTTACAAAAAAGGTAACTTTATAGAATCTAGTCTAGATGATAACATTAGACTTAATGCGTAATCATTATGTAAATAAATTACAGCTATCGATCTAAAAGATCGATCTAACCTCAAATCGCGAAAACGAAAGTAGAATGCAAAATAGCGAGGCACTACAATATTGATGTGACAAAGTTGACGTT
This sequence comes from Cyrtodaria siliqua, assembly GCA_037043455.1. Lineage (NCBI taxonomy): Eukaryota > Metazoa > Mollusca > Bivalvia > Adapedonta > Hiatellidae > Cyrtodaria > Cyrtodaria siliqua. The sequence goes on from JAWPHD010009942.1 coordinate 71,730, forward strand.
GCTTTCACCTCCCATGAGTATTGATAATATAATTTAAATCACTGACCGTTTTCTCTTCTGTATAAGGACCGTGATATCTAGCCTGTAAAGGCTTTCCAGGAGTAGGTTATAAAGCAAAATCTGTACCACCAGGATTGAATCTTCTTCCTTGTGTAATCAAATCATACCTTGTTTACAGTTTTGATTTAGATGATTTGACATTAGGCTGAGCTACCTCACAAGCTTTTAACAGTTTATGTCTTAAACCAGATACATACTGTATTTAGAGAGAATTATCTCCTTAAAGCTGTACAGTCCCTATTTTAACTGGTAATAACTCATGAATATGAATGAGTCACGTGTGAATTAGTTTTAAATCGACGAAAACCCCAAAAGTCCGTATATAAGCAAAAATCGATGCGTTAAATTTCACACTTTTATTTAGCCTATGTACAGGTAACATCGATAAATATACAGCTCCAGAATATATGTGATAAAAAAAGACTTGCCCGGAACGGGATTTGAACCACAGCCTTGCACTTGTAAGTTTTATCTCCAGCTAGGTCATTGACTAGTAATAAATGGACACCTTCAAATGGTAAACAATATCTTATTCCCACAGCCACCTATCCAGTAACAAATCTGATGATCAATAAATATTACGGAAAGGGACAGTCAAATAACTGTACTCTACCCGATGACTAATTAAGGAAACTAGTACCAGAATAAGTTTTCTCAGAAAAAAGGCAGAGTATCTGCTAATAAACGATATGGAGAAGCTCCTGTGTCGCGTAATATCTTAATAGGGATAGTTTTTTTAATCACAAATTAGTGATATGCATGTAGAACGTTTAGACATGATTGATAGTACGTCTCCATAACATAATCAGATTGTTACGTCAGTGTAAACTTCAAGGGCTTTGCCAATTAAAACACTCTGTAAAAGTAATGTCCAGTTTTCCAGTTTTCCTCTGGACATTTCAAATTTTAAGATTTTTTCTCAAAATGAAGAAATTATTTGTCATTTTTCTCTTGAAAAGGTGATACTAATCTTATATGCTTAGTAAAATCAAAAGTAAAAGATGAGTGGAAGGGGCGAATATGAACTTGCCTTGCTTGCCATATGCAATTTCCGCATCTCTAATTCATTTTCTCTCTTTTCTTGTTTTCCGCCTGTAATTTCATGTTCATTTCTTCTTTCTTTTATTTCTTTGTCTAATTTTCATTTCTACTGTTCTCACTTTAATTTCTATTTTATTTTGCAATTTTTTTTTAATTTTAGATCAAACTTCAGTTTCCAATAATAGACTAAATGCACTTTCTTCAAAACTGTATTCTTCTACATTGTATCAAGTATCTTAATAACATGTTTTAAGTATCTGCTTGTCTCATAGAAGATTCACACTTTGATAAAGTATAGCAAAAGCAAGAGCAGGTCAACATTTTTAAGTGTTTAAACTCCTTCTGGGTAGGTGTAGCAACACATTTCTCAAGTAGTTTTGCACGTTTATTATTTAATATTTATAATTGTATTGCTTTATTATTGTCGAGAGCAATCTATGAATGATTAAATCAACTGAAAATGTTTCGATCTCAGACGACCCCTTAATTTCTGTTACGGGTAAAATTTAAGGAGAATTTTTTTTCGAAAAACCAGCAAATTAAATTTTAAAGAACATAATCAACACGTTTATTCAAATAGTAAAATATTCACTCTCAGAATTGGTCTACATAAATTAGATCCATTATTTTATTAAAATCCTATTTTAGTATACAGTCTTAATAATATTGTCAAGTGTCCCTTTCATAAAAAATGTCCAAGTGTCCCTTCAATCGAAATTGTCAAGTGCCCCTTCAGGTCTAAATTTTGTTTATGTCTTTCCTGATTTAGTTCTCTACAGTAGTCCAAATTCTCCAATGTCATTTTTAGAATAGATGAGCACAATACTTTTTAATATAATTTCTCTCGCAATATATATTTCAGTACAAAAACATCCAATATGAACTCACAATATCTAGTTTACTTTAACTTTATACCGAGCAACTATCATGTTTATATACTGTCATAGAATGTTCTAGATGTTTTTGTCCCAGAACTTTTTAAATCAACATGCAGCATAAACATAAACATGCAACAGTAACATAAACATCGTTTCAGAATTTTCCAGAAACATCTACGTGTCACCAACTCAAACGGACTTGAATGGCAAAATCAAAAATAAACATGTACATCAACATCATAAATATATAAAACTATAGTAAAATGTATATTGTAAAGTGTGGGATTGTTAATGAAAATCTGTTTATTTTGTTCATTTGCAGTGTTCTTAAATCTATACTAGTTAAAATATCCAAGTACTCACCTAAGTATATACTGAGGGAAAAAAGTTTAGCAAGCTTTTTAGATGAAATAATACTGTATACAAGATATACTGACATTTTGGGGCTTTACGGGCTTGACCCCTAAGTTATTTTTTTCGTTACGTCATTAAGATGTTCGACTGTTATTGATGTGTGTTTAATAACATATTGTGTCTATGGCAGTAGTTTTTTGATTTTACAACCAAAAATGTATTATTTCCAGGGTGCAACAAAAACTTGCTAAACTTTTTTCCCTCAGTATATGTCAATACTATTCTCATTGTTTAGTGTATTTCACGCTTGATTGGAGATACGATTGAACAGCAAACAGTTAGTTTTAATCATCTCAGTAGTCAAGGTGGCTACTATATATCACAACTGATGACCTCTTTTGCTATATACTCTCTATATTGAATGAGTAAATGTTTGGGGGCTATTAGGCGTGACGTGATCAAGGTGTTATATGCTTATGGAGACGACATATATTTCCAATAGTTGTACAATGGCGTGACGTGATCAATCAGATGCGATTAAGCTGCGATGTATGAATGTCATATGGTATTCAATTTCAAAGATCAGCAGAGCTTTTGCCGTTGTGCGGCGTCCGTCGTCCGTCTGTCCGTAAACATTTTGTAGCGACTACTCTTCTGAAACTACTGGATGGATTTTCATGAAACTTAACAGGAATGTTGCCCATGATATCTAGTTGATCTTAGCAAACATTTCACTTGCTGTAAAATTCAAGGTGGCCGCTAAAGCTAAAAGACAAGTTTGTAGCGACTACTTCATAAAAACTATAAGTGATATTGATATCGGACATTTTCAAAATGATCAGCATGTCATAATGTTGGTTCTTGTCGAAAATCATTTTGATTCGACGTTAAACATGAGCGGCCATTTTTGTTTACATAGAGTTATATAGTAAAAACTTGTAGCGACTACTCCTTTGATATTACTTGACGGATTTATATGAAACTTCACAGGAATGTTGCTCTTGATGTATAGTTCATCCTAGCAAAATGTCAGATCAGCCGGAAATTCGAAATTGCCGCCACGGCTAAAAATGTATTTTCTAAAATTATCAGCATGACATGATGTTGGTCTTTGTCGAAAATTATTTGTTTGGTCATTAAACATGGCTGCCAGCGGCCATCTGTGTTTACATAGAGGTATATAGTAAAAACTTGTAGCGACTACTCCTCTGAAACTACGTGAAGGATTTTCATGAAACTTAACCGAAATCATGCTCTTGATGTCTAGTTGATCCTAGCAAACTTTGCGGTTGGCCGGGAATTCAAGCTGGCCGCGACGGCAAAAAATAGATTTTGAAAAAAAATAAAAATGTTTAGCGACTACTTCTTGAAAAGTATAAGTGATATTGATATGGGACTTTTTCTTAAATGATCAGCATGAATTATTGTTGGTCCTAAATATATTGTGATTCGACATTAAACAAGGCTGCCAGCGCCCATCTTTGTTTATATAGAGTTACATAGTAAACATTTGTAGCGATTAATCACAGGAATGATGCTCTTGATGTCTAGTTGGTCCTAAGTAAAAACCAGTAAAAATACAACTTTGTGGCCACTACTTCTAACAAATCAAAGGAGGTATTGATGTGGAACATTTACTAAAATGACTGCCATGACATGTAGTTGGTCCTGAACAAAATTCGAAGTCAAACATGACCACCAGCGTCCAACTTTGTTTACATAGAGTTATACAGGAGAAACTTATATAGCGACTACTTCTCGGAACGTACTGGTCCTATTTTTATAAAACTTCACAGGTTTCCATGGCTGATCTAGAAATCAAAACCTATCAGTAGAGCTTCAAGGCCATTGACCTCTTGTTATAAGTTACACTATCGTCAACGTATGCCCGCCTGTCGAACCCTGAGTCATATAAACAGTGGTATCAGATGTTAAGTTTCGCAACGAAAGTATTCAACTGCATTCACATAGATTTTTACACGAATGTATAAGAGTTTATATTATTCTGTTAGTTTTATTTAAATCATAAAATCAGTTGCACATACCTGATCTACTCTAGATTTACAGTATGTTATCGTCTGCTTGTGTGTATATGGCTATAGTAACCAATATCATGATGTAACGCGATCACGTCACGCCACTGCACAACCATTGGAAATATATGTCTTCTGCATAAGCATATAACACCTGGATCACGTTACGCCTAATAGCCCTTAAAATTCCCCTCATTCAAAAAATATAACGTATATAGCAAAAGAGGTCATCAAGTGTGATCTATATCAAGTGTGATCTATAGTAGCCACCTTGACTACTGAGGTGATTTAAACTCATTATTTTGCTATTCAATTGTATCTCCAATCAAGCGTGAAATACAAAAAACAAGGACAATGTTATTGACATATTCTTAGGCGGGTACTTATGAATTTTCACTAGTATAAATTTCAAAACACAGGATAAAAATACCGGTTGAAATTGTGTTTCATAATGAACAACATAAACAGAATTTCATTATAGCTAGGGTCAATATGAAATGATCTAGACACGTTGGACAAAAGCACCAAATTGTGTACAGAACAAGTTGAGACCAATACAAATGGTTTTAGAAAGAAGGCCAAACTGACAAAGTTACCGGGATGTTCTTTTTAGATATTCAAAATGGCCGCCATGTTAAAAATAGTAACAAATTTAAAAAAATGAGAATATTATGTTTTCTTTTTCTGGAATATGTATCAATATATATGTGATCTCGATCACAATCAAATACAACATGATACTATTTTATGATTTCAAAATGGCGGCAAGCCAAATAAAAAGTACAGCAGTAACATTTGCAAAATATTTTAATAACATGGTATGCTTTAATAGCTTAACAATGACGAACAGATATCATGTGTGAAACCAATTAGGATTGCAAAATGGCCACATCTGTTTTGCTGTCTCCTATAAATAGAGGCTCAGCCCCCACCCTATAAATAAGTAGACTCACATAATTGTCATTTCTATGTGGAGCCTACTAAATATGTGTCCTCAACAAAACATATAAGTCCATAAGAAGAGAAGCAATCGTTGACTATAACATATTTGGGATTCTATTGTCTGAGATTGTAAGAAAACATGGTATAACGCCCACGAAACATTGGCTTTTGGCAAATACAGATTTGAAAGTAAAATAACGTACGCTTCGTCCAACATTTCCTCTCAGATAAGACCCTGGATTTTCGGGAACAGATACCATTTTAGTATTGAGTTCAACAGTAGGTATATATATAACTAATAACATTCAGGTAGAACATATATATATGTATATATTACTCTTATCTGTGGATAATCGCGTTCTTTCCCAGTGCTTTTTTTCTACATTTTGGGAACATAACCCATACCCTCAAAATTGGGAATTTTAGCGCGATTTTTTATAAAATTGGGAAACAAAACAGTCAAACATTTATTTCATAATTGTATCTTTCATACTGTTTACAGTACAAGAAGATCAACAGAGGCATTTTAAAGCATTTCATATTCAATTAAATATAAGCATCCAAAACTCCGACAAGAAAAATACATTTTCGTAACTGTTGGGGTTATAAAACATTTGATTTTTCTACATATTTACAAACAGTATCTGCCAGTGACTTTTCAAGTGTACGTTTTGTTTGAGACCAGGTTTACTCAGTTGCTAGATCAGTTTTGTTATCTTGTATAAGTGTACATTGGGCCTGTATAAAGCTATAACGATGGTATGCAATTTTGTATTCAATGTACTTTGTTCTGAACTGGGGGACATTTTTTCTGTAGAGGAACGAAACTAACAGACTAATAGTTAGACATGGTTGTAGATCATTTATATCGTAATCACACAAAGCAGTAACATGAAGCGACATTAAAACACAAGATGTCATGGGTCTGACTCAATCTGACATTCTTTTGAGAATGATACGTCAAACAGAAGGAATCTTAGAATATCTGTTCTTATGATTTTGTCAGCTTCGCAAGACTTATGACTTCTTCATAATCATTGCCCCACTGACATTTCGTCATTGAGTTATGCTACAGTAATACAGAATTTTTCATCGTTCTCATAATTTGTAGAAAGATAGTTTTCCAATTTCCAAGACCAAACCTCCTTTGAGTAGTATAACGGCCTAAACCGAAATTGTATAGAAACAAAATGTTTGCAAGCATTGGTACCGATATTTGGTTGCTGATAACTTGTTTCCTTTTCCATATTTTGTTTGCGTTCTAGTTATATATGGTTATATATATCCCATTGTGCCTGGATGTAAGCAGATCTTCCATTACTCTTCCACATTAGCCACGGTTAAAGTTGATTTGATTTGAATTAAAAAGTCTGCATCAGGATTTCTACAATATGTTTCACTCAATGTGTTTACTGTAGATAGCATATGCAATACACTCCGTGTAAGACTGCAAACCCTCTGAGATAAATTAAAATGTTTATCAAACAATGTCGACTTCCTTATTCGAATATTAAATTACACAAACTTACCCATTTTAAAGTGATAACATGTCTTTCCTATTTCAAGTTAAAGGATAGATGTTCACGAGTGGAATATTTTAAACACACCATAAATTTCTGATTACAATCTTTTGTTGAATTTACCTGTATTTAAAATATTTAAGATTAGTAATGCGTCCGATTCATAGTATTTATCTTCCTGTAACGAGATCATGTCATTCTCGAACCATATTGATAAATCTTGACTTAGTTTATTTATTTGACAGACAAAGGGTTCCTCCATTTGAATTGACACTTCATTTGTACAATATATTTGTCTCCGTTCCTACCCATTTGTCCTTCTTAATATATATGTAGTATTGTTCTGTGTACCCTTCAAACAGAACAATTAACCCATTTACATTAAGTGTTAAGCACTATCTATTGTCCTGATGTGTTTGTCCTTTAAGTCATATAATGCGTTATAAAGGACACAACTTTCAAACTATCCATCATTATTTAAGTTCTCTGGGATCATGTGCGTCTGTTTCCAATATTGTTACTTATTTTCTTCTTTCTATCTGAAAGAAGTATTTTTGTTTTGTTTTTTCTCTTTCACAATTCTTCTAGAATTTAAAAGCGCAGGAATGATGTACATAAATTAATGGAATATGCAAACGTCCGCCCCTAGCCCTCCCGACTCCATCGCCCTTACCGACGGCCCGGATGTCCGCCCGTCCTTCCATCCGTCACTACGTCCGGGCGACCATACAGCCGTCCGTCCGTCCATCTCTCTCTCTCGCTCTCTCTCCCTCTCTCTCTGTATGTATATATTGTATTTACGTTCATCTCCATTTAATCACAGCCTACGACACAAAACCACTCTAACATATACTGTTCAACCTCTCATATTGTATTACATGTTTAGTCGTTTCAAACTGTTAACTGTTTCAATTTATATGAAGGCCTAGGTCTAGAAAGCCTACGTGTACCTACGCATACAGGGCTTATGCGCACCTACGCGCCTGATTACGTACTCGTCTCATTTCCATCACTCATAATCCACACCCACCTATCACCTTCACTCATAATCCGCACCCACCTTTTACCCAAATCCAAGTGGTTTATTGTTTAATTGTACAGTAGTAGTTTGCATGTAAATAGACATATAAGACGAGAAAACGACATACAATTAACGTGAATAACAGTATAACAGTACTACCTGTAAGATTACATGAATAACTGTACTACTTGTATGTTTACATGAATAACAGTACTACCTGTAAGATTACATAAATAACAGTACTACTGTATGATTACATAAATAACAATACTACTTGCAAGGTAACATAAATAACAGTACTACTTGTATGATTATATAAATAACAGTACTACTTGTATGATTATATAAATAACAATAATAATAATATTAATAATAATAATAACTTTATTTCAAGAAGGTAATATATTAAGACATAGCATTTACAAAAAATACAAGTCTTGTTTACAATATGGCCACCTATAAAACTACACAATGTTACAATAAATGCAATTCCTAATAACCCACTTTTGTATCTTAACTAGTTTTCTTATTTTAAATATATTTTAGAATAGATATATATGATAAGTATTTTGTTTTGACCCATAGTTTGTAAAACATTTATTTTTTGTTTAAATTGTTACATCTTTTGAGAGTTACTCTCCCTTTATATGAAAACATGAAATGGCTGATAAAACACATAACAAGAGTCAAAGATCGCTTAAAGATATAAAATTCTTAAAATTAGTATGAAATAATAAAAAACAAACATAAAATTTGACCCATTTATCGCAGATTTTCCATCTATAAAAAAATAAAATATGGATAATCTTAAATTACCTCCCTTTAAATTAAATATTGTTTGGAATCTAGTAACTGTAATTCAGCGTTAACATTAAATATTTCGAAAATTTCTTTTGCAAACGCATTTGTAGTGGTAATGCTAGTAAAACATGATGTCAAAATAATTTTAACTGGCATATTTTAGAATTAGGAACGTCGAAAGCTTCACTAATTCGAAGTACTTAATAAAATCCTATATACCCAGTTGTGTAAGTGTTATAACTTATTTCTAAGAAAACACATTGACTTAAAAGTTTTAAAATATGTTCATGCAATCAGAGCAGACGATTTACTCTCGTTATTTTGCAGTTTAACCGTATCTCTAATCAAGCTCAAAATACACAAAACAATGAGAATAGTATTGACATATTCTTAGGTAGGTACTTAGCAATTTGGTTTAGTGTATAGTGAAAGATAAAACCGTACATGCATCATTATATAACTTCAACCAGACAGACACATTTATTTTACTTGTAATGTAAGGTTACAAAATACAACAGAGTTTCATTTTTTCATTGAAAGAAAGGATTTGCATTTAAACTTAAATGTACTTAACGAATGTGAAGCTCTTATGTCAATATTACTTGGATGATTATATAATTAACAGTTCTAATTATATGATTACATAAATAACAGTACTACTTGTATGATTATATAAATAACAGTACTACTTGTACGAGCTTATCATATATCTGTTCTAAAATATATTTAAAATATTGTAATATATTGTAATATATATGCAATTCCTAATAACCCACTTTGTATCTTAACTAATTTTCTTAACATACAGTACTACTTGTATGATTATATAAATAACAGTACTACTTGTACGAGCTTATCATATATCTATTCTAAAATATTCTAAAAAAGACCGTCACTTGTATGATTACATAAATAACAGTACTACTTGTATGATTACATAAATAACAGTACTACTTGTATGACAACATGAATAACAGTACTACTTGTAAGATTACATAAATAACAATACTACTTGTAAGATTACATAAATAACAGTACTTCTTGTAAGATTACATAAATAACAGTACTACCTGTATGATTACATAAATAAATAACAGTACTACTTGTATGATTACATAAATAACTGTACTACTTGTATGATTATATAAATAACAGTACTACTTGTATGATTACATAATAACAGTACTACTTGTATAATTATATAAATAACAGTACTGCTTGTATGATTATATAAATAACACTACTACTTTTATGATTTCATAAATAACACTACTACTTTTATGATTTCATAAATAACAGTACTACTTGTATGATTACATAACAGTACTGCTTATATGATTACAAAACAACTGGAATGTATGTCACAATAGTAAAATAACTAATTTTATTAATAAAAACAATGTGTTTCTAACTGAATTTTAATAAATATAATCAATAACACCACCAAACTTTAAAAAAAAAAACTACCCATATATACTTTTTCTTTAAATAATAGTCTCATTAGACCTTATGTATATATTGTACTTGTAAAAACTCTTTATAATATCTACAAGGATGCTTGAAAGACCGTCACTCCTTGAAAAACAACTGAAAATGAAGTGGATGCCATTTTGTATTTCAATAAATAGTAACATGACGATTTCCAGAGTTGGTCTTCTTTCTTAAATCGAAGTATATGACCTAACATACCTCTGCAAAAATGTGGTGCTTTGTCCGGCTTGTCTAGATACATTTGAAATATGCATAATTCGCCCATAACTATTAACAATCCCACACTTTACAATATACCTTTTACAATAGTGTCATCCCAATGCCTATATTTATGATGTTGATGTACATGTTTATTATTGATTGATGTCAAATTCAAGGCCATTTGAGTTGGTGACATGTAGATCTTTTTGGATAATTCTGAAACGATGTTTATGTTACTGTTGGATGTTTATGTTTATGCTGCATTTTGATTTGACAAGTTCTGGGAAAAAACTTCTAGAAAATTCTATGACAGTATATAAACAAGACTTGTGAGATTGATAGTTGTTCAGTATAAAGTTAAAGTAAAAGAGATATTGTGAGTTCATATTGGATGCTTTTTTACTAAAATATATATTGTGAGAGGATTTATATTAACAAGTATTGTGCTAATCTATTCTAAAAATGACATTGGAGAATTTGGGCTACTGTAGAGAACTTAGTTTTCATTGTACTATTTGAATAAATATGTCGATTATATTTTTTAAATTTGTTTTGCTGGTTTTTCACTTCCTTTCTCGTTAAATGTTACCCGTAACAGAAATTAAGGGCTCGTCTGGGATCGAAACATTTTCGGTTGCTTTAATCATTCATAGATTGATCTCGACAATAATAAAGCAATACAATTATAAATATTGAATAATAAACGTACAAAACTACTTGAGAAATGTGTTGCTACGCCTACCCAGAAGGAGTTTAAACACTTAAAAAGTTGACTTGCTCTTGCTTGCTATAATTTATCAAAGTGTGAATTTTCTATGAGAAAATCAGATATTTAAAACATGTTGTTAAGATTTTTGGTAGAAGAAGACATTTTTTAAGAAAATGTATTAATCCTGTTAATGAAAACTGAGTTTGATCTAAAATTTAAAAAAAATGAAATGCAAAATAAAAAAGAAATTAAAGTGAGAACAATAAAAATGAAATAGGAAAAGAAAATAAAAGAAAGAAAAAATGAAAATAAAATTACCGATGAAAAACAAGAGAGAAAATGAATTAGAGATGCGGAAAAATATGACAAACAGTTTCTTCATTTTGAGAAAACTTCTGAAAATTTAAAATGGCCATTACTTTTACAGAGTGTTTTAATTGGCAAAGCCCGTGAAGTTTGCACTTAATTATCAGTTGCACTTAATTAACAATCTGATAATGTTATTACCATTCACGTCTACATGCCGAATTGTTGATTAAAAAAATATCCCTATCAAGATATTACGTGACACAGGAGCTTCTCAGTGTCTTATATCATAGGCGTAGGATCCGGAGGGGTGTGTGCCTGGTGCCTCCCTCCCCAATGTTCAGAGTGAGGGGGCCAGAGTATGCTTCGCTGACGCCCCCAACCCCCACCCCCGCAATAACTTGAAGACAGAAAATGGTTAGCGCTCAAAATGTACTTTATTCTCCTAAATAAAGTTGTATGTTTTGGTGTAATTGAGCGTGGATAACGTTGTTTTTTCGTTTGTCAAACGTTTTGTGAAAAAATGCCTCCCACCCTACCCCCAATAATTGAAACATTCTGTTTTTGATTGTCATATATCATTTTCAATAAGTTTTGCCCCACCCCCAAAAAATTTAAATGTTCCTACGCCCATGTATATTAGCAGATGCCCTACCTTTTTCTGAGACTACATATTCTGGTACTAGTGTCCTTATTCATGGGGTAGAGTGCGGTTATTTGACTGTCCCTCTCCATTATATTTATGTGTCATCAGATTTGGTTTCTGGACCTGTGGCTGTGGTAATAAGATCTTCTTTACCATTTGACGGTGTCCTTTTTTACCAGGCAATGCCGTAGCTGGAGATAAGGTCTTTGTTAATCCACTTTTATCTGACGGATTACAGTGAACATAATATTCACTTATTTGATCATTCTCCTTTTATTAGTTTAAATGATAAAGATCAGGACAAAGAGTATCAATACTACAACTTATAAGTAAACAGCATATATATCCTGAGTTTTCTTTCTTATTTGATAGGGCTGTTAGTGAAGATGAATCTGCCATCTTCGGGATGGTTAAAATTGTGTACTATTGATTTTATGAATATTGAGTTCTGCTCAACCCGGGGCTAGAGGGCGTGAGTGGTAGCTAGCATATTTCACTACCGCTCATGAACAGTCTCAATCAAACCGAGACTGCAATATTTCGTATGTGTCGTGCTCGGCCGTTTCCAAAGGTCCATTATCATACTCTTTTTTTTTATAGCACAGTGGCGTTGCTTGTGCAGTGTGGCGGCAGTAAAACATCTCCCCGCGCTTGCAATCAGTACTGATATTAATTTGATCTTTGGAGATCGCTGAGCCCGATACTTATATTTAGTTATCGGTGGTACATTTTCAATTTCTTTTGTTTTCTTACTTAATTTTTGATTCGGTGGTTCCACTACTCCGGCCGATAAAAGGCTCTGGGTATTGTTTAACCACTTATAGGATATGTTGTCTGCTTTTTAATTTAGTCTTTTGGCTGTTACTTGTGATACGCAGGCTTCATAACCGCTGCTCCCAACTAAATTCCATTATGTTTATTTCGCTCTTTGGGGCATTTAATTTTATTAGATACTGGGACCATACGCCGTACGACATGGGGAAGCATGTAACTCCATGTCCACCGCCGTATGCATGCCATCTTCGGGATGGTTAAAATTGTGTACTATTGATTTTATGAATATTGAGTTCTGCTCAACCCGGGGCTAGAGGGCGTGAGTGGTAGCTAGCATATTTCACTACCGCTCATGAACAGTCTCAATCAAACCGAGACTGCAATAGTTTGTATGTGTCGTGCTCGGCCGTTTCCAAAGGTCCATTATCATACTCTTTTTTTTCATAAGTCAAAGTTTGTTATTTTTTCTATTACAAAATATGGGAACCTAATAATAAAATGGCGACCATTTGATGACCCTGCTGATAATGTATGGACCTTATTTATATCGTCAGGAAATTCTCAGTTTGGCCCATGAAAGCATATAGCTGGTCACTTAGGCAGTAATAAGACACGTCACAAGGTTGTGTGTAATTTCTATTGGCCAACAAGTAAAGAGAATGTTTCACAATACTGTAGGTTTTGTCATACATATCAAATGGTAGGAACCCCAATCAGGATATTCACAAAGCCAACCTTCAGCCTATTCCAGCAGTTAACGAACCTATACAACAGGTATAACATTGTCACTCTACATCTAGTATATATGTTGTTACATGTTTTGCTTTGTAAAACTGATGCCCATAGAGAACCTAGCATTTAAATGATATCTTTAAAAATCTCGAAAATTAAACGAAACTACTAATGGATCTCTTCCTTGTTCTAAATGTGTAATTTCATAGATTTTCATAGTTTAGCCCAAAAGTCTGGTTCTACCACTTTGTCAAGTACAAAGGGAGGGGAATTTAAACATATGCTTGCCGGATTTGTGTGAGTGTGTGTGTGTGTGTGTGTGAGTGTGTGTTTGTTGGGGTGGGGGTTGGGAGTTGTATTTAACAACTAAAGATTTCTGAAAATGCATAATTCACCATATCTAAACCGTCAATCAAGATTTCACGCACCTCCACACTCCCTCCCAATTCCTTCGCCTCCCTCTAAACTCAATTTCGGATCCACATCTGATTTACCCTATTGTAATATTTGTTTTGGTATACTTCGTACTGTGTATCATGTTATGCGTTTGACCGCTTAGAATTTCGTAATCTCATTTTAAGACCGTTTATAAAAGAAGTCAAATGGAGAAAAAAACTCTCCCGTTAAAAGCAAAACGTGTACATGGAAATATCCTTAATTCACCCTATCTACCGCCTATATAATTAAAATCGTAAGGCTCTGACATTAACAATATAAATTACGTTAAATTTAAAAATCAGAAAATGGTCGAGTGGAACTTCTGTCCCGTAGATGACTTGATATCAAGATTCTGTGCTGTAGAATTTCACGATATATCCTTTATGGATAGTTGGAGTAAACTTAGGACACATGTTTAAATGTTATGAAAGAGTTCCACCCCCACCCCTTCACCCCCACCGTCTCAACACAAATACACGCGAGGAGTCTAAAAAAGATATACCACTCGTCGCAGGAGTGTTTTATAGAGTAACCTTAAATGTATTCGTTTAAAGTCGAGTTTCGAAAACACTCACATTAACATTCTTCTAAATAGGTCTATAGCAAAATATAGTAATCATGTGATACGTTTATGATGATATATGAGGCGCTATAATATATTGACGAAAGTTGTAGTGTTGTTTTCAGTAATAAATTCGACATTGTGAGAACAAAAGTGTGTACTTTTAAGATAGACTGATGACAGCAGATGCCAGCAGTAACCTAATACATGTACATTCAGATACTATTTTGGAGTATAAGTTGCATTCAATGCATCTATCGGATTAAGATCTGAAATTAAGAGTATGGAGTTACATGAAAGATATCATTTAAAACTTATTTAGGCAATACTGTGTTTCACTGCACTCAACCGAACATAAGAAAACCAATTTTACATTATATTCCAGTCACTATAGTACCTACAATAACATGCCTTGTGAGATGGTATAATGATAAAAATGTGCAAATGAGACAACTACCAACAGTGATTGAAGTTCTGTACCAATTATGAGAGCAATTAGTCAAATTAAATTTAATTTAATTATTTATACTTGATACGATCTTCTGCAGATCACACGGTAAGGGATGTATGAGCTTGAAAGGAATTACTTATTTAAAAATGTATATAAAGCTGTAAGCTAAGTAGGTGAACCCTCCTCCGTACCCCAACACCACACCCCCGCCTTGAGTGATTTTGTAGACCCTATTTATTTGAAAGCTCATTATATATGGAGGGTTTTGTAATATGCCGCCTTCTGAGATTTGGACGTAAGTGTTTTACAGTGTGTATCGTTAATTTAACTGCGTTTTGTAGACTAATAAGGTAAGCAAGAAAGGGTTCGTATTGTGAATTGTCTTCATTATTAATGTTTTTTATAATATAAACTTTCATTCCACCTGATGTTTTAAACCTTTGATACCTATGTTAATAAACTACGTTACCGTAAATGATGTTATCTTGTTACATGAAGGTTTTGATTCCGAAAACGTAAGAACATTGGAGACGTTATAGATGAAAATTATTACAAACCTTATGTATATGACGTATCTATGATGATGTGAACAAAGTTTGGTTCTTGTTAAGCCCGATTCATTGTGTTTTTCAAAAATATTTTTATGTTCCGTTTGCAAGCAGAAATCAAGAACAATCAACCCTGAATAGACATTGAAAGTTCTTTTTCAACATTCCTTTAGATACCATTGATGGTAACTTCAAATTTTGAACATAAAGTACGTCAATGATAATATTATTTACCTCATGTATTATACGTTACTTACTTTACCGATTACCGTTACACAATTTTATCTAAATGCAACATCAAAGTATCAATTACAAACATCTGACATGTTGGTTTTGGAGTGTCTTCCACGTTTCAAATTGTTTCCCTCAAAGGATACATGGAATTCTGTTAATTTCATATTTGCAATTGTTTTCTTTTTAATGTGTCGATGAGTTGATATTCCTTTTATGTTTACAGTTTGGATATATTGGTAAAACTAAGACTGTAATTTTACACATTAGTGTTCTCAAGATAGCAGTTTTAGTAAAACATATTGATTATTAATTATTTAATAGTCACTGTCCTTTCAAATCTGTGCACACTATAAAACAATGTTGTTTACTTGCAGAGTTAATTAAGTACATAGTACGGCTGGTGAAAACTAGACTGGTGTGACAGAGATTGACACTTACTTCCATGCATTGGTAAGTCCATGTATAAAGCTGTGTTGTGCAATGTGTTATATCAACTTATATGTAAATGTGTTTTATAATTATTACTTACAATTAGTCAGTAGACACATAAAGACATGTACATATTCTTTATGAGCCGGTATATATGGAATTCATTCTTTGTTATAAATATGTCTTTGCTGCCATATGCATTTGTTAATCATTGATTGCAAGATCACTTAGTATGCTTTATTATGCATTTCAGAGTGTTGATGCCTACAACGATTGACTACAACAATTTATATTTGACTTTCTGCATCCAGTATCCACATACACACGTACCGTGCAGAGAACATTCTTTTATAAAAACGTAGAGATTAAATCTCAATATGACGTTTATGGGGGTGAAGACAATTATTCAAGTATTGCTTGACCGATACTGAATTGACCATAGTGATAGGAAGACGCCGAAAACGATGCCTCAGAAGCGGCCGCCGCAGACGGACACATGGATGACTATGTGCTCTCAGTTGTTATAAGCAGGCGACATTACATTTGCATAAATGCAGGTTTGGAAGGTATGACATCACTAAATATGTGTGTAACAGGTAAAATATTATACCCAAGCATACTTGACTTGGTAACATTAAGCTATCGTCAGTCTTGATTTTAGCGGTATTCTTGCCATAACTGAGCTCGTATACGCTACTATAATTAGGTTTTATGCCAACAATTTTGAGAGATTTGCTTTAATATACAAGTTTGGCGCGACAATGGAAATAACTTGCCTATTCAATGTTATATTGATGTCTATTGACTGCATTAAGCATTTGACCCATTTGATATGATGTATTGACAATAATTATCAGATAGGGTAAAGGTGTGAGAAACAATATATCTTAGACTTTTTCTTGAGGATTTCAGTTATATCTCCATATATCCATATATTCCATATCTCGGCAAATAAGCGTGAGAAATATCTGAACACATTTTAATCATCTCTTGTAGTAGCTATTCCGCCAAAAACAGCTAACTTTTACAAAATGCGAGCTCTGTTTCTAAACCTACTGACGATGAGGTATATATATATATATAAAACTTACATATTTTCAGATACCAGCCAGGCCAAACGCCTAAACTGGAGCGTCGAATTAAGAGGTACCAACTCGTAATTGATTTACGCATATTTAATAACGGTTATTTATAGAACCCGTTAATTAACCTATACTTTTAATCTGCACACAAACATTATATGTATATATATTTATAAATATATATACATATGACCTGAACAGCTGGATAGAGTCTTGATAAACGGTTTTGTAGTGTAATTTTGCCGTTATTTGGCGGGTTTCTTTAAAGGTATGTAACCAACAATTGCATGTAAACTCCGAGGTGTAATCCCTATTAAAAAAAGTAATCCCACTTTTGTGTTAAAAGGGGGTATTATGTGTGGGGAACACGGCCCATTTCTATTCTTTTCTGTTGTTGTATAAGAAGTTTATTCATTGTGTTTAATGGATTATTTATGAATGTTTTCCAACTTTCAAAACTATGCATATGGACCACCTTAATGAAAAAGCCGGAACATGTTACTAAATAATTCAAAGCACAATTTTATTGATTTCAGCAATTCAAATAATTAAATATATATACAAAAGGTGTATATACATATACACGTATCCTTATATGACACTCTGGAAGGAAGGAATGACGAATAGGAAATCAGTATACTCACCAATGTCTTTATTATTTTAATTTATTTTAATTACAATGCCGAAATGTAAATTTAAATGCAAATATAATTTTTCAATGTTAAAAGAGTTTTAAATTTAATAGCATATTCTGCTTTGAAGGAAATACTTGACTTGTATCACTGCTATAAAACTGACATCATGTCCATACTCTGATTTCAAAAGGTAATTTTGTTTTGAATGGTGATTTACCTAATTAGCACATGTTAGGTCATATATAACGGTCGATTTTTTGTGGTAAAAGCAGAATACCCCGTTTTTCTTGGAAAAATGTATACTTCCGCCATCCGTAAGAATCGACACTTTCTCATTTAACTCGTCGAGCAGTGAGCATCGACACTTTCTCACTTGACAAGTCGAGCTCCCAGTGGGATTCGAACCCACAGCATCATCGACACTTTCTCACTTGACAAGTCGTGCTCCCAGTGGGATTCGAACCCACAGCGATGGGAGGCGAGAACGTTTTGGACGCAGCGTCTTTAATATCTCGGCCACAGAAACACCGTACAAAGTGTTACAATTGCGGTAGTTAATAATATACGCTGTATACTTTCAGTTACCCACATTGAAAGATGGCTTGGTCATCTGCAGGTCCGTCTCTTCCTCGTGATCTCAACTCCTCTATCAGAGGTTATTTTGCATACGAACATTTATGGCCAAATCCTTTTATTGGAGAAAAGCTTATTTGCCAAGCTGAGCCTGAAAACAAATATGATGAAAATATCATAGCAGTGAAAAAGGATGGAGTGATAGTTGGTTATGTTCCAAGAGAAATTACAAACTACTTTGCTCCATACATGCAACAGCCTGGAATACAATTGATCGCCATGGTAACGGGGGAAGTAACTAACCATCCAATCAAAGGAACTGAAATTCCATGTGTTTATGGATTTAAAGGTACACTATTGTAATTATCATATTAATTGAAATATAAGATGGGCTAACAGCCAAAAAGTAATATCACATTTAATTGACTGGACTTGCCCTTTTTACTGCTTTTATTTTAACATATAAGTTAAAGGGAATGTAGGAATACAGCCAAACAATGGCTATTATTGTGATTCTGAAAAACTTGGTAAAGGGTGAAAGAATGATCAAAATCGGATGATAAACAAAAAAGATACGATCATTTGAAGGATCTTTTGAAACAGGTGTGGAAGCAGCCATTTTAAGAACTATGACATCATAATCCATAAATTGTGATATATGGATTATTTATAAATTATGATATATGGATTATTTGTAAACTGATTTATAGTGGGGAAATTACAGCAAATATCTAACCTTTAAGTGTATTAAAGTGTTATATTGCACTATATGTCCAGTAAAGGATTTTGCATTCATTTGCATTGATTATCCTTGCTTTAAATGATATTTACCAATATTCAAGTTCCGGTCTGGCTGCAATTTTTTCTAGCCCTGTGACATTTGGCGATCCCGGCAGGACCGTGACTGAATAAACTCCGAGACACATGCAAATGATCATCTGTACCCAGGGAAATTCGAGGACGAATTTCAATCTGTACGGGGAGTATGTCACGGTTCATAGATATCTGACAGATAGATTGATGTTGCATTGTCCGGCCGGTTAGCTAGTCGATAGAGCATCGGTACGGTAGTCCGAAGGTCTCGGGTTCGAGCCCCGACCTGGCTGCACATTTTTCTAGCCCTGTGACATTTGATTGTGAGCCTGTGGCCGTCGGGGTTATAAATAAAACAACGCTTTCTGCCGGGGATCGTGGGTTTATTAAGGGTAGAATCAATAGTACTGTATAAACCTAAAACAATACAAAAAGGATACTTGATATACAAGACTCGGAAAACAGACAAACAAGACAAACACGATACAAAAACCATGCGGCGTTTTTTTATCATGTCTTCATCCTGTGACTGTGTCTCCGTCTGTGGGTCTGCAAATCGGAGAATTGGTGAATTGCGTCAGGTTTCAGCATTGGTTTTAAGTTTTGATACCTACCGTATTTACTCAATGAGTCCGGACACTCATTAATTCCGGACACCTAATTAATTGAAGAAAATAATAAAACTAGTGCTCGGACATATTAAGAAATCAATCTTATTTCAATAGTTTTGATGCTTTTATAAATTCGGACATCGGGAAGATGAATTATTCGCCGAAAATGACAGGTTAAAATTACGATCAACGACTTCTAATTGCATCTTGATAATTACCAACAGAGGCAGCAGAATATGCTTCAATGAATTTAATTGTAACTTGTTTGATGCAATTAAATAAAAAGTTTTTGATCGTGATTTTTTACTGTTATTAACGAGCCATATTGAAACAATTACATTATTACTGACCCATGCTATAATTTTGTGTAATCGGTCAGGCGCGTGTTGAAACAATTGTCTAAACCAGGTAAAACCATTCCAATGTAGGTGTTACGGGTTGTTTTGTGTTGTCGCTGTCGTAGCTAGTGGGCCATTCCATTATCTGGCATTACCAGCAAAACAATACGGTCTAGCTCACACAGGTAAAGTGCTGTGCGATTTGTTGTCTGTTTGTACAGACACATGAACTATTTTTTATTGCATACTATAAGCATGGCATGCTTTGTTTTTTAGCTTCGATTTGAGGAATAACATGATGGTGCAATTAAATGGATAAAGAACACGACTATTTTATAATTTTAATTTATTTTCTGCAATACCTTGTATGTTTTTTATTTTGTAATAAAATAATCAACATGTTTTAAAACTTAAAACATGTTTTAAAATTGCATTGTCTCATTATTCAATAAAGTTCATTGCTACATTTCAAACAAAATATAATAAACTAGATGTCATAAGTGTTCATTAGTTCATTGTTTACACATTTTTTATTAGTTCACTGTTGTGGATTGAATCGCATATAGCCCAGTATACTATTACACAGTCCGCATTAGCCAGCAAATAACTACACTTGTGACTAGAACGTGACAGTTCCACAGATCAAACAGTGTACCGCTCACTCACCGCAAAATTCAAAGGACCCGCGTGTACTGATTTCACAGGTTTTACAGTTTGCCCAAGTTGAGTACCGTAATTTTAGACAGTTTGTAGAATAGCCGCATAATTACCAATAAGTGATCATTAATGGATGGATTTTCGTAATTACCGTAAACAACGAAGGTGAGATTGCCCCGAACATCACAGTTAAAAATACTTACCGTAGAATGTTAATTTACCGTTCCCTCTCAAAATATTCGGACATTGGCAAATATGAATTAATTTTGGAAAGTTATATTTCCGGAAACCAAAAAAAATAATTATGTTATCCCGTCTGAACTGATAGAGTTAATGTAATCTCTTTTCGTTACATAAGAGTCATCAAAATCTTTCTCAGTAAAATGGTCCGAACATACGCGAGAGTGCTCTGAAAAATTCCATTTCACACCGTTTTGCAAAACAAGTTCAATCCATTTAGTTCGATGACGGCAACATGGAAATGTGTGTAGACTTACACTGCCTTCCTGTTTACTTTTTCTACAAAAGCTTAATAAGCACCTTTTCACCATGATGAAGACACGAACACATCATTTAAAACACTTAGGCTTTATGAGAAAAATGACATCCAACAAGAGTAACGGTTTGTTTACACATAGATACGCGCCATAATTGATTATGTAAATTAGGTAGTTTGTACGGAAGATGTGATT
Organism: Cyrtodaria siliqua; assembly: GCA_037043455.1. Taxonomy (NCBI): domain Eukaryota; kingdom Metazoa; phylum Mollusca; class Bivalvia; order Adapedonta; family Hiatellidae; genus Cyrtodaria; species Cyrtodaria siliqua. Next base: position 93,302 of record JAWPHD010009942.1, read on the forward strand.
GGTCGTCCCTTATGACGTCATTTTCCGAAGATCGATCGCGCACCAGTTTGTTTTGTGTACAGGTAAACTTCATACCTGTAAAACCTGCATTTATCAACGGTTTTTGAGAAAACGGACGATGACATTGACATTCTTTTATATTAAGCTTTCATTTAAAATCACTTTATTTTTCAATTTGGAGGACCCTTTAAGTCCCTTCAACTACGAATTGAAATTAATTATACTAGTAACTTGTCTTAGACGATTAATATTAATATGCCAAGTATGTAATTTTAATTACAATTTACTTTGTATCTTTACTCTTATATGTCTGTACATTGCGTGGAATACGCTATGATATGATTGGCTTTCTAAATAAACGTTGTATTGTATTGTATTGTATTATGGAGTATATCACGTGGTAGCAGTGCAGTTTGACATTCATAAGAATTTTTCGAGAAGTCACTGTGTCAAATTGAGGTTTACACGCTGCTTTGCTATTGTTTTGATTTTGATAAAATGTATTTGTTTGTTATTTAAATATAGTTTTGAGTCAACTGTGTTGATTCAATAGACTTTTCATTGAAATTTACAACATTTGCCATGAATTCATGTGTTTGTTTACTTTCTGTTTACATTGAGTTTGATATTGACAGAAGTAGGTAATTTATTCTTGGTGAAATATAGTGTTGTGTGTGATTATTATTAGATTATATGATAACCACTTATAAGATGGTTGTCCAGGTTACTGAGTAAGGTGATGTTACCGACTTGACAGTTCTTTGTCCTTCTTATTTAAACCCATCACTTGAGCACCCTTTATACTGTAAAACTCATTCACAAATGTCACAGCACTTTAACAGCTGAGGATAGACAGTAAAGTATATTTTCGCACTGTTTAAATTTAAGTTTTGTGTTCTGTACGTTTACATTATTATAGGTTCTTATATGTGCAAGCTTGCGTTTAACATTTTCAGGTATTCTTGAATTTTCAGCATGTTTCTATACAGAATGCGAGTATATGTTCATTTACTGCAGTGATGTTGATATTTATTTTCCCGTGGTATTAATTTAGTGAGTTTTCAGCGGCTGTGAACCCCTTTTTAAAGTGTGTGTATTGACAGTGTGATTGTATCACTGAGACTGCAATATCATGGTCCGTTATCATACTCTTTTTTATACAACTGATTTATCCTTGTTTATATATATACCCGTGATTTATCTTCATAATTTCTACCGATAAAACACCCATAACAAAGAAGGAGATGATACAGGCATTAAATACCAGTGGTTATGGGGTAACGGCTAAGCCCGTTGTACCACCAGCCAAACCCGTTACACCCCTACCCCCACTCAAACCCGCTATATCCCCACCCAAACCCGTTGTACCCACATTCGTTCAGTATACCCCTTTGTTGCAAAGCACTCCTATTGCAGGTATCGGACGAGGATCAATCAGAAATTTAGTTGTACCAATTTGGACATCAAGCTCAAGGTTCAGATAGGTCAGTCGGCACAATTTGGTGACTATCAGGGTACTATACCCAAACTAGTCAATGCTACTTACATCCCACCCCCTTCCACTACAGTGCCACAGATCCCTTTATTTTCAGGGGATGATCCGATTCAGAAAGGTGACGTCATATACTATGAGTAGAGGTTCGAGGTGAAATGTCTTATACCTGAATACCCTTCAGATATAATGATTCAGGCTATAGGCGGTCTCTGCGAGGTAGAGAGACACACACCATCATACTGAGGTGATACGGAAGCGCTTGGATACTGCCTTTGGGGATATGTCGACTCAGGGCAGGATTATACAGGTGTGTCTTTTTAATTCTTTGCAGAGGGAAAGGGAGTCGGTGACTACGTTCGGTTTTAGGCTGGAGACACTTCTCCAGACTGCGATTGAACACGGCCACGTTAGAAAAGAGGATAAGGATGACCTCATCGGGAAGAATTTCTGGTCCTCACTTCGAATTGAACTCCTTTAGAGCCACACCCGCCATAAGTTTGACTCCATCAACAACTAAGATGAATTACTGCGGGAGATCAGGATTGTTGAAAAGCAGCTGAACTTGCCGAAGGACACTGGCCTACTTCCAACAAAGAAGGAATACCATCAGCCCATGGTAGAGAGTAGCCAGGATAGACATGAGTTGGAAGGAGAGTTCACCTTGAAGATCCAACAAACCGGGGAGAGATTAGGATCTCAGATCAACTCAGTTTTTAAACAGCTACAGGAACAGTCTCTAGTCCTCCGGGAACTGCAAGAATTTAACAGAGAGCAGTACTATAGCAACAAGGCCAGAACATCAACAACGGTGGTAACAACAACCGAGGCCAGAACAAAAATAGAGGCCAAACAACCGAGGAAGCAACAACCTAGGAAACAACAACTGAGGACAGACTTTTGGTAGGGGAGCGCCACAGCCAAAAGATCAACCGCCTCTGTAGATGGCCATACAGAGACCGGTTCCCATTCTAAAGGCCAAAACATATTATACCAGCGTTTGGTTGGTTGGATCTTCCAATACTAGCATTGTTTACTTTGACAATGTTCCAGTCACTGCGCGTATCGACAGTGGGTCCATGATTTCTATTTTGTCGAATAGTTTTTATCTGTCACTTAGTGATAAGCCAGTGCTCAACTTTCTCGAGTCACGCAGTTTTAAAGTGACCATTGCGGATGGTTCGTTACTGAGTTATCTGGGATATATTGAGTATCCTATTTTAATGCCGTTTTTATCTGATTTTGAAATCAGTGTCCCTATTTTAGTTGTACCGGATTCTGAATCAAACCGTTCCTGCCCTGTAATTATAGGAACAAATGTTATTCGTTTGTGTAGAGACTATCTAGTCGATAATCCTCCCACAGATACAATTCATGGTCATGGAAAATTGCTATTGATAGTATTAAATGTAAAACAGTAACAGTCAAATCTACCAATACGCATACTTCCAGCGTTGCGCCATATGTCAAAGAGTAATCAAGATTGATTAACAGGGGTCATGCTCCAAAGTTCAAGTTAAACTTTGCAATATGTCGGCCAAGTGTGTGACAATAAGACCTGATAAGTCTGATATATGTCTCATAAGTGAGGTTAAATTTGTTGACAATTTAGCTTCATAGTCTATGCCCAGCACGTCCAAGGAGAACAGTGAACATTTTCGTCTGGATGATCTGAAGGTGAAGATTGACCTCTTGCAAATCTGAACCCAGAGCAATTGCATAGACTCAAACAAGTATTGGGCAAGTCGGACAGCATATTTTCAAAGATTTACGGAAAACTGATCTAATCAAGCATAAGAGAGTGCTTGATGATGAGAAGCCCTTTAAACAGTCATACAGGAGTTTACCCCCGGGAATGTATGAGGAGGTACGTCAGCATATTAAAGATATGTTAAATGCAGGTGCTATCAGGGAATCGGACAGTCCTTACCACTCTAATGTTGTGTTAGTCCGGAAACGTGACAATAGCTTACGTTTCTGTATAGATTACAGGACTCTCAATGCAAAGACCCGGAAAGATGCTTACATGCTTCCGCGGTTCAATGATACTGTAGATATCTTGCAAGGGACAACGTTTTCTCCAAACTCAACCTAAGATCCGGCTATTGGCAGGTCGAGAGGGAGGAAGATCACAAACAGTATACAGCCTTCTCGGTGGGTCCGCTCGGCTTTTATGAAGCTAATCGCATGAGTTTTGGTTTGTGTTACACATGTGGGGATACATTTCAGCGTCTGATCGAAAAATGTATCGGAGAAATGCACCTCAAAGAGTGTCTTATTTTCATAGATGACATCCTCATTTTTTCCAAGACGTTTGAGGAACATATGGAACGTTTAGAGGCAGTGTTTGCACGCTTTCACCAGCACGGTATTAAGCTAAAACACTCTAAATGTTAATTGTTCATGTCCTCAGTCGTTTATATGGGACATGTTATATCTGAGGAAGGTATACAGACTGACCCAGAGAAAACCTCTGCGATTAGAACTTGGCAAAACCCCAAAAATATTAAGGAGCTCCGTATATTATTTGGGTTCGCGGGGTACTATCGCCGCTTTATCGAGAACTTTTCGCAGATAGCACAGCCATTAAATGATCTATTAGAAGGACATGGCATGACCAAGGCGTCTCAAAAGAACAAGTCCAAAAAGAAATCGGTAGCTCTTTGGACCTGGGGCGATGCCCAAGAGACGGCCTTTGCAACTCTCACTGCTAAATTGACCTCTACTCCCATCTTGGCATATGCTGACTATACTAAACCATTTGTCGTGCATACATATGCTAGTGGTTCTAGTTTAGGTGCAATCCTTTATCAAGAGCAAGATGGTGAGGAAATAGTCATTGCGTATGCAAGTCGTGGGTTAAGACCTAGTGAACGGCGTTACCCAGCTCATAAGCTCGAGTTTTTGGCGTTGAAATGGGCTATTATTGAGGGCGGGGGTGCGGATGTCCGACCAAAGTTGACGATTCAAAATGTCTCGTAAGGGTCCCATGCCTAGTCAGGGAATTCCTCACGGGTGTATGTCTCACACCCATGGCTATACGTGTGCCCCTGTTTTGTGAATTTATTTGGTTATGCATTCTGCACACTTAGGTTTATAATCATTTTTTATTGATATAGCCAATGTAAGCCAATTAACATACACTGCAAAGAAATATAAAAAGATCGGACAGTTACGAGACATTTTGAATCGTCAACTTTGGTCGGACATCCGCACCCCCGCCCTCAATAATAGCCCATTTCAACGCCAAAAACTCGAGCTTATGAGCTGGGTAACGCCGTTCACTAGGTCTTAACCCACGACTTGCATACGCAATGACTATTTCCTCACCATCTTGCTCTTGATAAAGGATTGCACCTAAACTAGAACCACTAGCATATGTATGCACGACAAATGGTTTAGTATAGTCAGCATATGCCAAGATGGGAGTAGAGGTCAATTTAGCAGTGAGAGTTGCAAAGGCCGTCTCTTGGGCATCGCCCCAGGTCCAAAGAGCTACCGATTTCTTTTTGGACTTGTTCTTTTGAGACGCCTTGGTCATGCCATGTCCTTCTAATAGATCATTTAATGGCTGTGCTATCTGCGAAAAGTTCTCGATAAAGCGGCGATAGTACCCCGCGAACCCAAATAATATACGGAGCTCCTTAATATTTTTGGGTTTTGCCAAGTTCTAATCGCAGAGGTTTTCTCTGGGTCAGTCTGTATACCTTCCTCAGATATAACATGTCCCATATAAACGACTGAGGACATGAACAATTCACTTTTAGAGTGTTTTAGCTTAATACCGTGCTGGTGAAAGCGTGCAAACACTGCCTCTAAACGTTCCATATGTTCCTCAACGTCTTGGAAAAAATGAGGATGTCATCTATGAAAATGAGACACTCTTTGAGGTGCATTTCTCCGATACATTTTTCGATCAGACGCTGAAATGTATCCCCA
>JAWPHD010009943.1:0-98725 GCA_037043455.1 Cyrtodaria siliqua
TTGTATATGCTTTCCCTTCAAGGCGGAAAATGTGAAGTTTGCAGATGTTATTACTTAAATATTTTTTATAGATGTTTCCTTATTAAACAGAGTAGACTTAACTAAGTGTGAAAAGTGTCTACTCCTGTCTGTTACAAGTTTCAAGATCTCCGTTATTGAATACAACCGGGAGACTGATACGGACATCGCGAATACCACATACCGATTTCCATTACCAGATGTTAAATGTGTTATTACAGGTTCGACAATTATACAACAACCGTGCGGGTGGATGGGACGTGTGTTAATCTGGGACTCTGGGATACGGCTGGACAGGCAGACTACGACAGACTTCGCCCACTGTCATACCCACAAACGGTGAGATTTACATGTATAGACTCCGCCCATTGTCCTACCCACACACGTTGATATTTACATGTACAGACCATCCACTGTTCCACCAACAAACGATGAGATTTACATGTATAGACCCCGCACACTGTCGTACCCGCACACGTTGATATTTACATGTACAGACTCCGCCCACTTGTCCTACCCACAAAAGGTGAGATTTACATGTATAGACTCCGCCCACTGTTCTACCCACAAACGTTGATATTTGCATGTACCGCCCACTGTTCTACCCACAAATGGTGATATTTACATGATTAGATTCCGCCAACTGTCCTACTCACAGACGGTGAGATTTACATGTATAGACTCCGCCCACTGTCCTACCCACAAACGTTGATATTTACATGTACAGACCGCCCACTGTTCTACCCACAAACGGTGAGATTTACATGATTAGATTCCGCCCACTGTCCTACTCACAGACTGTGAGATTTATATGTATAGACTCCGCCCACTGTCTTACCCACAAACGTTGATATTTACATGTACAGACCGCCCACTGTTCTACCCACAAACGGTAAGATTTACATGATTAGATTCCGCCCACTGTCCTACTCACAGACTTTGAGATTTACATGTATAGACTCCGCCCACTGTCCTACCCACAAACGTTGATATTTACATGTACAGACCGCCCACTGTTCTACCCATAAACAATAAGATTTACATGATTAGATTCCGCCCACTGTCCTACTCACAGACTGTGAGATTTACATGTATAGACTCCGCCCACTGTCCTACCCACAAACGTTGATATTTACATGTACAGACCGCCCACTGTTCTACCCACAAACGGTGAGATTTACACGATTGTATTCCGCCCACTGTCCTACTCACAGACTGTGAGATTTACATGTATAGACTCCGCCCACTGCCCTACCCACAAACGTTGATATTTACACGTACAGACCGCCCACTGTTCTACCCATAAATGGTGAGATTTACACGATTATATTCCGCACACTGCCCTACCCACAAACGTTGATATTTACATGTACAGACCGCCCACTGTTCTACCCACAAATAGTGAGATTTACATGTATAGACTCCGCCACTTTCCTACCCACAAACGTTCATATTTACACGTACAGACCGCCCACTGTTCTACCCACAAATGGTGATATTTACATGTATAGACTCCGTCTACCGTTCTACCCACAGACGGCGAGACATACATGTAAATGATAAAAACATAATTTCGAGGAAATGTTCGTTTCATTTGTAAAGTGCCGTATAGTGTCAAAGTGTAAATGTATTGTTTCCGGTGTCAATACTTTGTAGACGTTAACACTGTAATGATAATGACGAATACAAGTACGATTTTTTTTATAAAGTATCACATCATTCACACTTGCAACCATGCTCCAAAATATGTCATACGCATTCTTGTTATGCATGCATATTACACGCAGAGACTCTTAAATAGCGTTATGAGAGCCTACTGTATCACGTTATTTATTTAATAACAATTATTAAAGTCTAAACTAATAAAACTATGATTACATCGTCTTCTTTTTCTGTTTTTTCATAATACTTGCTTAAAGGGACACATGGCAATCTTGAAGTTTGTTATTAAGCATGAACATTAACCTTATTTTTAATCCAGTATCATTAAGTTTAAACTTATTTATTTTACATCGATTGTAACGAAAGCTCTATGAACTTATTTGAACCACTCTCGATGTTTTCCTGGGTAGAACCAGTACTAAGCAATCCAGATAAAGTGTCTTGCTCAGGGACATAACGCATATGGCAATGGCGGGAATCGAACCCACGACTTTTGGATCATGGGTCCAACGCTCTAGCACAGCGCTCCAGTATCTTTTCGACTTTAAATCTGCTTGCATATATTCTGGGATGATAAAGTCATATAAAGTCCTGATATATTTAAATACAATTTTAAGTTCTCAACTTTTTTTGTTATTCTTCCATAGGTTTGAATATATTATTTGTGAAATATAATCAACAGTAAGTAATATGCAAAAACAATTTGCTTAATACTATTCTTATAATTAATATTAACGATCAAATGCAATTTCTGTAGAAAAACGAACGGGACGCCTCGAGTTTTTAAAACAAAATCAAGATCGCCATGTGTCCCTTTAAAAATCATGTGCGTATTGCCAATTTGCAATACCTTAAAATAATACATACGTCATTTACATACTAATTAAATGGCAAATTGGCCATACTTGGTTCTCAACAGAGTACATGTAGAATCTTAATATACGAACTGTTAGTCATTAGGTGGTCCCGCCTTAATTCCATTTAGCGGTGGGAAAGTTTTTATTAGCAGGACTTTATAACGGATATTACGACAATAAAAATGTTTAAAATAATTACTGAAAAAATGCGATAACCTGTTTAAAATTACCTATTAAATGTTTCAATTTTACAATATGCAAACTCTTTAAGCCGAAATTAAGGTTTTTTATTTCATACTCCAGACAACCCCGTTTTCGCTTCTTGGAGAAGGGGTTGGATGGTGTATGAAAGATAATACTCGGACCACGTAATGTTAGTATGTAAATGTTGAAGTGTGCACGTGTGCCTGATTCAGAATCATGAACCAAGATTGGGGCGGATCAACACAAGGAAGTTACAATATGTTATGGTATTTCATTAATGTATTTATTCTCATCGTTTATAAGTTTAATAACTTTAACCTGACCTAACCCTCTTGTATAAGTAGTCCACCATACATATTTAATAACGTGATAGCTGCCAAGCGTTTAAGATGCAATAGGAACATTATTTGAATAAGTAGGGTATACATTACGAGTATGTAGAATGAAGAAGCGGAGCTTTATTTCAGATTCTGTAAATCATAGGCATATGTGATCATACAATATATTTAAGCTAAACAAAATACAAGAACATTAGAAATAAGCTGTACCGGATATGCAACATACAATAATTAAGAATGTAGTATACTATATATACACATATTTTATGCAGCAAAATTCCAAAAGGTCAAAAGACCCATTAGGATACAAAACATATACAAGATTGACAGCTGGTACATGCAAAAGTTTCGTGTACTTAAAAACAAAGGTACTATAGCAATAGCAACGCAATATATAATTGTAAAGAATACAGAATATAGCAATTACGAAATGTATTATAACAAGTTATGGATATTTGAAGAAGAGTATGTATGTATGGGGTTTACCGTCGCTTTTAACAATCATTCAGTCATATCACGGCGGTGTCTCCTTGTAGCAGTGAGCACTGTGCTCAACCCTATAGTGCTGCCACACTGGAATAGCACATCATAGACACATAGCATGATACCCAGTCATATTATGTTGACCAGTCCTAGAACTATCCCCTATGTGCTGAACGTCAAGCAAGAGTATCACTGTTATCCACCCTTTGGTATTACCCAACCGGGGACTGAACCCTCGACCTCCCGCATGCGGGGCGGACGTTCTACCACTAGGCCACGCCGCGGTCACTTGAGAGAGAGGTACTAAGTATTAGTTAGAGGCTATGAAGTGAAATTTTAACAATTAAGAAACCATAAGGGAAATTTTAATAATTCAGAAACCCTAAGGGAAGGAGCGCAGCGACTGACCGGGATTTCTTAATTGTTAGAATGTCACTTCTTAGCCTCTAACTGGCTTAGTATTTGCCCTACTTTTGTTTAATTTAGTATCCGCGCTTCTACGAAACCACGCCTCTTAACACGTTCGCGCTTCTACTAAATCCCCTCCTTGTGTCCAAACAAGCGCGTGCCATTTAATAAGCGATTACTTAATGATTAAATGGTTAAAATTGGTGGTCGTTAGAAATTTACATGAACAAGTTCGCCATTTTTTTTAAAATTCTTCACCGTCTGATTGGAGGAAAAAGTAGGGCAAACACTAAACATTGTAATATGAATTTAAACTATATGCTTGGACATGTTATGACGGGCATGTACACGCATATTGAGAGGGGATAGTTTAGATGAAATAATACTGTATACAAGATATACTGACATTTTGGGACTTTACGGGCTTGACCCCTACGTTCATTTATTCGTTACGTCATTAATATGTTCGACTGTTATTGATGTGTGTTTAATAAAACATTGTGTCTATGGCAGTAGTTTCTTGATTTTACAAACAAAAATGTATTATTTCCAGGGTGCATCAAAAATTGCTAAACTTTTTCCCTCAGTGTATATACAAGTATATATGTATACAATGTAAATCGCGTAAAGTAAGCTTCGTGCAAACAAGAATACACATATGCATTACACTGACTAACATGCCTACACACAATAAATATAATCATACACATATATTACACATGGCAATATGTAACTCATGACAATAACACAAAATGCGATACGAATGAAAAAAAGAAAAATGAGTCATGATAATAAAATCACATCAGATCAATGCCTTGTTGATGTTCCTTCTAATTGCAAACGATTACAAAATATATGCACACTCAAATTGTTAATTTAATTCATTTTTAATATAGTATAAAATTAGTTTAACTTAAGCATGATGAGTCGAAAAAAAAAAGCAACACTTTTTAGTAGATGTTTATGTCTTCAATTTTTCGACAAATGATACATGTTCTATCTTCTGATAAGCTACTTTTAGGTCTGTGTCGTATGCGAGTTTCTATATTAAGGTTGTTTGATGAAACAAACAATTTGGTCATCGATAGTATAAATTTATGCATATCTATACAACTAGCGAAATACAATTTGATGATTTTCTAACATATCATTCCAAGATTGTATAATGTTATTAAGTCGTTGCTAAATATGCCTAGAACACATACGTACATCTGAACATACGCTAGATGTATCAGTTTGTTTGAATGGTGTTTTATGACGGTCGGCTGGTTGTAGTAGAGGCAGGCTATCCCATTTTCCTGGGTAGAACCAGTACTGTAAACTTCCCGTCATCCGTAAGATTAGACACTTTCTCACTTGACAAGTCGATCTCCCAGTGGGCTTCGAAGCCGCAGCGGTGAGAGGCGAGAAGGTTTAAGACGCAGCGCCTTTACTATCACAGTAACGGAGACACTCGGTGTATCAGACTGAGACCTAACAGCATGGTACAGAGCTGGATAACTGACCCGAGAGAAAAAAATCGCTCTAAAAAAAGCTAACATTTGAAAAAAGTTCCAATTCATGATAAAAAAAAATCAATCATGATATGATGTTCGGATCGTGTTGTTCAGATGTTACATTTGAATTCACCATAACATTTGAAGTAAATCAGGCGTATAATGCATCAATTAACCTTGGTTCTTAACATACGATAACGCCTACAGCTGTGCCTTTCCTGGTATATGACGTATAATGCTTCAATTAACCTTGGTTCTTAGCATTCGATACCGCCTACAGCTGTGCCTTTCCTGGTATATGACGTATAATGCTTCAATTAACCTTGGTTCTTAACCTACGAAAACGCCTACAGCTGTGCCTTTCCTGGTATATGACGTATAATGCTTCAATTAACCTTGGTTCTTAACCTACGATAACGCCTACAGCTGTGCCTTTCCTGGTATATGACGTATAATGCTTCAATTAACCTTGGTTCTTAACATACGATAACGCCTACAGCTGTGCCTTTCCTGGTATATGACGTATAATGCTTCAATTAACCTTGGTTCTTAGCATTCGATACCGCCTACAGCTGTGCCTTTCCTGGTATATGACGTATAATGCTTCAATTAACCTTGGTTCTTAACCTACGATAACGCCTACAGCTGTGCCTTTCCTGGTATATGACGTATAATGCTTCAATTAACCTTGGTTCTTAACCTACGATAACGCCTACAGCTGTGCCTTTCCTGGTATATGACGTATAATGCTTCAATTAACCTTGGTTCTTAACATACGATAACGCCTACAGCTGTGCCTTTCCTGGTATATGACGTATACTGCTTCAATTAACCTTGGTTCTTAACATACGATAACGCCTACAGCTGTGCCTTTCCTGGTATATGACGTATAATGCTTCAATTAACCTTGGTTCTTAACATACGATAACGCCTACAGCTGTGCCTTTCCTGGTATATGACGTATAATGCTTCAATTAACCTTGGTTCTTAACCTACGATAACGCCTACAGCTGTGCCTTTCCTGGTATATGACGTATAATGCTTCAATTAACCTTGGTTCTTAACATACGATAACGCCTACAGCTGTGCCTTTCCTGGTATATGACGTATAATGCTTCAATTAACCTTGGTTCTTAACCTACGATAACGCCTACAGCTGTGCCTTTCCTGGTATATGACGTATGATGCTTCAATTAACCTTGGTTCTTAACATACGATAACGCCTACAGCTGTGCCTTTCCTGGTATATGACGTATAATGCTTCAATTAACCTTGGTTCTTAACCTACGATAACGCCTACAGCTGTGCCTTTCCTGGTATATGACGTATAATGCTTCAATTAACCTTGGTTCTTAACCTACGATAACGCCTACAGCTGTGCCTTTCCTGGTATATGACGTATAATGCTTCAATTAACCTTGGTTCTTAACATACGATAACGCCTACAGCTGTGCCTTTCCTGGTATATGACGTATACTGCTTCAATTAACCTTGGTTCTTAACATACGATAACGCCTACAGCTGTGCCTTTCCTGGTATATGACGTATAATGCTTCAATTAACCTTGGTTCTTAACATACGATAACGCCTACAGCTGTGCCTTTCCTGGTATATGACGTATAATGCTTCAATTAACCTTGGTTCTTAACCTACGATAACGCCTACAGCTGTGCCTTTCCTGGTATATGACGTATAATGCTTCAATTAACCTTGGTTCTTAACATACGATAACGCCTACAGCTGTGCCTTTCCTGGTATATGACGTATAATGCTTCAATTAACCTTGGTTCTTAACCTACGATAACGCCTACAGCTGTGCCTTTCCTGGTATATGACGTATAATGCTTCAATTAACCTTGGTTCTTAACCTACGATAACGCCTACAGCTGTGCCTTTCCTGGTATATGACGTATGATGCTTCAATTAACCTTGGTTCTTAACATACGATAACGCCTACAGCTGTGCCTTTCCTGGTATATGACGTATAATGCTTCAATTAACCTTGGTTCTTAACCTACGATAACGCCTACAGCTGTGCCTTTCCTGGTATATGACGTATAATGCTTCAATTAACCTTGGTTCTTAACCTACGATAACGCCTACAGCTGTGCCTTTCCTGGTATATGAGTATAATGCTTCAATTAACCTTGGTTCTTAACCTACGATAACGCCTACAGCTGTGCCTTTCCTGGTATATGACGTATAATGCTTCAATTAACCTTGGTTCTTAACATACGATAACGCCTACAGCTGTGCCTTTCCTGGTATATGACGTATAATGCATCAATTAACCTTGGTTCTTAACATACGATAACGCCTACAGTTGTGCCTTTCCTGGTATATGACGTATAATGCTTCAATTAACCTTGGTTCTTAGCATACGATAACGCCTACAGCTGTGCCTTTCCTGGTATATGACGTATAATGCATCAATTAACCTTGGTTCTTAACATACGATAACGCCTACAGCTGTGCCTTTCCTGGTATATGACGTATAATGCTTCAATTAACCTTGGTTCTTAACCTACGATAACGCCTACAGCTGTGCCTTTCCTGGTATATGACGTATAATGCTTCAATTAACCTTGGTTCTTAACATACGATAACGCCTACAGCTGTGCCTTTCCTGGTATATGACGTATAATGCTTCAATTAACCTTGGTTCTTAACATACGATAACGCCTACAGCTGTGCCTTTCCTGGTATATGACGTATAATGCTTCAATTAACCTTGGTTCTTAACATACGATAACGCCTACAGCTGTGCCTTTCCTGGTACATGACTTATAATGCTTCAATTAACCTTGGTTCTTAAAATACGATAACGTCTACAGCTGTGCCTTTCCTGGTATATAAGCAAAAAAGCAGTCATGTTTGTCTCTTTCATTATGTATAGGCCATCTAAAATGTAAAATATCATTGTCAGTTTTAAGTCGGACCCCTAGATCTCTAAGAAAAGCCAAATGGACCGCCTTTGGCAAGTTGTTGGGTGTGCCACTGACATTATTCTTTGTTTTATATGTAAATAATACAGGTGTTTGAAACACTTTTGATTGCATCAAGTATTTTCTTTAAATACATCCGCAAGTCTCATATATTTGCTTATGTTTGTTTTCAATGTGGCGCTGGCTATATACTTCATGTCATGTTTCTTAGTGTTTTGAGCATATCCACTGGACAATACTAATACTTACCTTATTTTTCAGGATGTTTTCATTTTGTGTTTTGCACTGAGCAACTTGGACAGCCTTCAACATATACGTATAAAGGTAAGGAGGAAGACTTACTTACCTTTTAGAAAAATAGTTTCGCTTACCCATTTGCCGTCTTCATTCTTAATACTGCAAATTGCGTAAACGCTGTAGCTTTATGCTCTTAAAATACATGTACGATCGACTGCTCTAACGCTATAGCGGCTTTGTCTCACTCTGAACAATGCCAAACATTTCACTGTAGCGATTTGTCTCATTCTCAAACGCGACCATCTGGTCTAACACTCTTGCGACTTTTCTTAATCTGGACAAGGCCGACTGCTCTAATACTGTAGCGAGTGAATACGACAAACTGATCTAACTCTGTTGCAAATTTTCTCATTCTGAACACGGCAAGCTGATCTAACACTGTTGAAGCTTTTCTCCCTCCGAACATGATCATCTGTTATGATACTGTATCGACTTTTCTAGTTCTAAACACGACCCACTGCTCAAACATAGTAGCAACTTGTTTCACCGTGAATACGGCCAACTGCGCAACTCTAAACACGGCCAATTTCTCTAACATAGTAGCGATTTGTCTCATTCTGAACGCGGCCATCTGCTCTAAACGTGTAGCGACGTGTCTTACTATGGGCATGGCCAATGGCTCTAACACTTTACCGACTTGTCTCACTCCAAATAAAGCCAAGTTCTCTGATACTGTTACGGCTTGTCTCACCCTGAATAAGACCAACTGCTCTAACACTGCAACTACTATCATCCCAAATACGGTCAATTGTTCTTCAGTAGGGCATGTGTTGTTTCCCTCTTCATATGTCCAACAGCTCTAACACAGTAGCGACCTGTCTTATTATGAACAAGATCAACTGATCTAACACTGTAGCAACGTGCCTCACTCTGTAATCGACCCACTGCTCTGACGCTTCAAGCGACTCGTCTCTCCCTGAACACGATCGGCTGCTCCAGTGACTCTCTCTGATACGTGCAATCGTTACAACATACTATCGACCTGTCTAACTTTGAATACGGTCAACTGCTAGAAATGTAAAACCAATATGAAGTAATATTCAAGAAAAAACAAATTAGCCAATTTGTCGGGTTTTCCAGATCAATTTTTTCATAAAAGGTATTCAGCCAAAGTTAATGGTTGTGCACATTCCATATGAAACTGAAGCACACTATGATGGATTTCATTTTTATTTGGATTGACACTAATGACTCTTTCAGATAGCCTGTACTCCTTAAAACCTTGCTTGTTTTCTTGTATTTCATCAAATGGTAGCTTTGTCTGCAAAAGATAGCATCCTTATTATTGGACCCTTGATAATAACAAATGACGTGTCATGTAACCCAACGATAAGTAGTTTGTTTACCAATTTTGAGTTACATATTTGTTTTGTCTCCGCAGTGGTACCCAGAAGTTAAACACCATTGTCCAGACACACCCATCATGTTGGTAGGAACAAAATCAGACCTTAGGCTCAGCAAGGATCAAACAAATAACAAGGTTGTTGATGATGACAGTCCGAAACCTGTGACAACACAGCAGGTAATTTCTGAGAACATCCGTTTTCGTATAGTAGCAGTAAATCGAAATGTTGAAATGAGGTTAAAGTGAAAACAGACGACATACACTAAACCAAATTGCTAGGTACCAACCTAAGTATATGTCAATAATATTCTCATTGTTTTGTGTATTTTGAGCTTGATTTGAGATACGGTTAAACTGCAAAATAACGAGTGTAGATTGCATGGACATATTTTAAAACTTTTAAAGGCATTTGCTGTAGTTTTCCATGCGCAGCTTTTTTGGGCGACTTCTCTTCTAAAACTATTAGATGGATTTTCCTACAAATTTACAGGAATGTTGCTTTTGATGTCTAGTTGTATTTTTTGTCTTTTTTTATTTATTTTTGAAAAAAAAAATGAATTTGATTTGATTTTTTTATTTAAATTTTTTTTTTTGGAATTTTTTTTATTGTCTTTATTTAAATAAAGGCCTATTATTAGATACATAAAATAGGAAAAATATAGCGTTTTGTAAAAATTCCAACAAAATTAAAAAATTTAAGCATAATGGTACGGTTCCAAAAACCAATATTAAATCTCAATATGCATGGTGACCTATAAATTTAATTGCATATATTGTCTAAATATATGTTCAAATAAGTGCCTAGGAAGTTTGAACAAATTCTGTTATTAGGAACATAACAAAAAAGGAAAATATACCATTTCTATATAATTTCATACAAAACCTGGCCTTTTAGCATAGGGGTATGGTTTCAAATCTTTTTTCTAAACAAGCATGGGGACCTATCATTTTTATTGCACATTTTGTTTTTATATATGTTAGACTATGTGCTTAGAAAGTTTAAACAAATTCTGTTATTGGGAACATACAAAAAAAAAAGGAAATTGTATCATTATGGGCTAATTTGTGCATAAATTGTGGTAATGGTCTCAACAGATTTTGTAAAAAAATATAGGTTTTACATAAAGATGAGCTTAAAATGTTATTGTAATTAAATGTTCTTTACTTTAATACAATTTTAGCAGAATTGTGACCAATGAATAAATGATTAGACTTCAAAAATTTCTTATTTAGCTATTTCATGGACTTGTTCAACTTTTTGACAGATTGACATGACGGTGGCATTACAAATTTTTTTTTTTTTAAATTTTAACAATCATGATGACCTACCATTATTTTTGCCTTTTCTGTCTATATATATAACAGACTTACTGTACAAAAAGTTTAAAGAAAATCTGTTATGCAGAAAAAAATATAGAAAATGTCTTTAAGTCAATGTGTTTTCTTAGAAATAAGTTATAACACTTATACAACTGGGTGAAATTTTCGAAATATTTAATGTTAACGGTGAATTTCAAACAATATTCAATTTAAATGGAGGTAATTTAAGATTATCCATATTTCATTTTTTTTATAGACGGAAAATCTGCGATAAATGGGTCTAAGTTTTATGTTTTTTTCTATTATTTCATACCAATTTTAAGCATGTTATATCTTTAAGCGATCTTTGACTCATGTTATGTGTTTTATCAGCACATTTCATGTTTTCATATAAAGGGAGGAGGGTAACTTACAAACAAAAAATAAATGTTTTACAAACTATGGGTCAAGACAAAATACTTATCATATATCTATTCTAAAATATATTTAAAATAAGAAAATTAGTTAAGATACAAAAGTTGATACTTAGGAATTGTGTTCAGTGTATAGTGTTGATGAATATAACAGAGTTTCTGTTTTTAAGTCTTAGACCAAATCTGAGATTTTAGGCTGGTATTGAAACAAGTCCTAAACTTAACTTAAGCGCTTGTGCTTTTCTTTTGTTTTAGCATGAAACACTCCAGTTTTTAACAATTATTTAAAAAAAAATATATATATAGTGATTCTTTTACAAAAAAATATCATTAAAATTAATTTATATGTCGGTTTTACAACTCCGCAATAGTTAGTCGTGTAGACATTTTGAAACAGTATGACACCTTTATCTATTTTTATTTACAGGCTCTTGCTTTGAAGAAAGAGATCGGTGCTCGGCGTTATGTTGAATGTTCAGCTCTTACTCAGAATGGTGTAAAAGACGTGTTTGATGAAGCGATCAGAACAGTTCTAGAACCACCGCCCAAAAAACCGATAAAGTGCAAAATATTATGAATACAATCGGATTATTACATTTTATTTGGAGTTATGATTACGTTTTATGTTTAAATATTCTAAGTTGGACATTTACTGAGCATGGCGTTACTTTCTTCTGTACAATGTCGAATACGTGTGTATCCGTTTGTATGTTGACAATAAACATCGGCATTCTGTTACTTTGGTTGGATGTCCTTGAGTGGTAGAAGTCGGGTCATTTTATCATATCGCAAAGAACAATTGCTTTATTATGTAGTATTGTTAAAAGTCGCTGGATCGACACAACAATCACATGCAGTGTGCTTTAAAATTCACCACCATCATCAGCAGCAGCAGTAGCAGCAAGCAACATTAACGACATCATCAAGATCGTCTTTAGATTACAAACATTGTTTCATCATCAGTATGACCATTATAATAATATTTGTAGTCATCACGTTTGATCGTAAAAATCTTTATCATCGTCATCGTCATCATCATCATAAGCAGCAGCAGTAGATATTTACTTATAAGTACCCCGATTTTAAATACTTATAAAAACCTTATTTTAAATCATCATAATATGCTCGAATGGTGAACACATTCTTTAAAGCGATGATGAATCTGTTAAAACTATACATGTAGATGAGTTTTCATACGATTTGTTTTCAAAAGTTTACATTCCATTTAAAAGCTATGGAATAAAATGTAACTGGGTACTTCTAAGTGCCGCTTAGTGTATTCGATTTTTCATATATATAAGGAAGCATTTATGTATAGCTAAATTTCAACTCAAGTTGTATGGCTGAAATTATATACTCAGAGTACAAATCCATGGGTAGAAATGTCATTTTTGAAGACATAACAGAAAATACATAAATACAGGATTTTACTTGAGTGCCTGTTTAATATCGAATTTATTAAACGAGCTGAAATAGTGCCTCGAATCATTTAATGTTATCCAAGTCAATATTAAATAGGCACCCTGTAAGATATATGTATATTGACAACAGACATAGGAATAATGTTGCTCTGGTTAGATGGTTATGATGGACTGATTGCGGTCTGGTCAATCCTCATATAGCAACATAAATAATTGCTTCCTCGTCTAGATCTGCCCCGTGTGGTTCCCGGGTGCCCCCGTTTGGTCACGGGGCAAATAATAGGGCCACTGCAGATCCCTTTGGAGGGGTAGGCAGAGGAGTAGAATCCCCCCAAATTCATGTTCATTTTATCATTTTTTGTTCATGTTCATTAAAGGTCTTCATCATGATCCCTGCATTGTTTCAGGTGCTATCTCGCTCGCATCAAAAGAGCAGTGGCAGAAAAACAATAACGTGGCTCCAGCGTAAATGGAGTTTCTACGATAGAATTTGCAGCAACTCTGCAGTTCAGGGTGAGAAGGTTCTAGGCCCATTTTCCATATTTTATCTCGATGTACATGGAAGATGAGCCTGGCATGTTCATGCCTTTTAGGCGTCATATAACCTTTTCATGTGTTGGTGCGCCTTAAAACCCCAATTCAATTCAATTCAATTCATCTAGATCTATTATTTCTTATGTTTTTGACTGGATCGACACAAAATCACATGTAATGTGCTTAAAAATCCATCACCACCATCATCATCATCAGCAGCAGTAGCAGCAACATTAACAAAGCATCAAGATCTTCTTTACATTACAAACATATTTTTTCATCATCAGTTTCACCATCGTTTTCATCTTTGTGGTCATCACGTTTATCTTTAACTTCTTTATCAGCATCAGCAACATCAGCAGTAACATTACTTTATTCAACATGTTCAACATACCCCAGACAACACGTATAAACCCCGATTTTAAATGAAAACCGTAATTTTCTCAAATTCTGAACACGTTCTTTAAAGCCATGACTGAATTTAATCCGGTTATGAAATTGATTATTTATTTCCAATTTTATTTGATGAATAGTGATTAGTTTTCATATGATTTTTTGTCAAAATGGCACATTCCATTTAATGGATATGAAATCAGATATAACTGGGTACTTATATAAGTGTCGTCTAGTGTATTACCTTTCTATACAGAAAATGTATTGTTGCCAAATTTCAATTCATGTTTTATGGCTGAAATCATCAGAGTATAGCTTCATGGGTAGTTATGTCATTCGTGAAGACATAACAGAAAATACATAGAGGATTTTACATGAGCGTCTGTTTCATATTTTTAATGCTCGTACATTATAAGATCCCCGTCATGTTTGCATTAAATGTTATTAAAAAGTACATATTGTAGCCAAATTGCAATTCATGTTTTATGGCTGAACTCATATCCTCAGGGTATAACTTCATGCGTAGTTATGTCAGGCTGTGATTATAAAGGCCAGCAATATAATTGCCTTTCTTTATGTTCAGTTAAATGACCAGTCTAGGGGAGACAAACTGTTATCATAGTGCAAATTCAATAGCCTGTGCTCTTTATCTGAAAGGTCTGTATTAGTATACAGTGTTGTTTTACGTATTATTTGTAATGCTCGTATATTATAAGAATCTCGTCATGTTTGTATCAACTGTTATTAAAAATATGTATTGTAGCCAAATTTCAATTCATGTTTTATGGCTGAAATCATCTTCATGGGTAGTTATGTCATTCGTGAAGACATAACAGAAAATACATAGAGGATTTTACATGAGCGTCTGTTTCATATTTTTAATGCTCGTATATTATAAGATCCCCGTCATGTTTGTATTAAATGTTATCAAAAATATATATATAGTAGCAAAATTGCAATTCATGTTTTATGGCTGAAATCATATCCACAGAGTATAACTTCATGCGTGTAGTTATGTCAGACAGTGATTATAAAGGCCAGCAATATAATTGCCTTTCTTTATGTTCAGTTAAATCGCCAGTCTAAGGGAGACAAACTGTTATCATAGTGCAAATTCAGCCTGTGCTGTTTATCTGAAAGGCCTGTATTAGTATACAGTGTTGTTTTACGTATTATTTGTAATGCTCGTATATTATAAGAATCTCGTCATGTTTGTATCAACTGTTCTTTAAAAATATGTATTGTAGCCAAATTTCAATTCATGTTTTATGGCTGAAATCATCTTCATGGGTAGTTATGTCATTCGTGAAGACATAACAGAAAATACGTAGAGGATTTTACATGAGCGTCTGTTTCATATTTTTAATGCTCGTATATTATAAGATCCCCGTCATGTTTGTATTAAATGTTATCAAAAATATATATATAGTAGCAAAATTGCAATTCATGTTTTATGGCTGAAATCATATCCACAGAGTATAACTTCATGCGTGTAGTTATGTCAGACAGTGATTATAAAGGCCAGCAATATAATTGCCTTTCTTTATGTTCAGTTAAATCGCCAGTCTAAGGGAGACAAACTGTTATCATAGTGCAAATTCAGCCTGTGCTCTTTATCTGAAAGGCCTGTATTAGTATAGAGTGTTGTTTTACGTATTATTTGTAATGCTCGTATATTATAAGAATCTCGTCATGTTTGTATCAACTGCCAAATTTCATTATGGCTGAAATACTCGGAGTATAACTTCGTGGGTAGTTATGTCAGTCATGAAGACATAACATGAGTGTCTGTTTCATATTTATAGTACTCGTACATTATACGATCCTCGTCATATTTGTATTAAATGTTACTAAAAAGAAATAAAATCAAAATATTATGTATTTAGTAAAGTCAAAATTAAAGAGGCACTCATGTTGGATCCTCTATTTACATTCATATATTGACAATATACTTGCTTTATTCTCTAGTATTGCTTAGTATTGTCGCTGGATCGACACAAAAAACACATGCAACGTGCTTTAAAGTTCATCACTATCATCATCGTCATCAGTAACATTGACAAAAGCATCAATGTCGTCTTTACAAACATCATTTTGTTTTCATCAACACTATGATCATCATAATCATCATAATCATCGTCGTCTTCTTTATCATCATCGTCATCAGCAGTAGCGGCAGTAACATCATATTCAACATATTACTTTTTTCGTACAGAAAGTATGTATGTATACATGGAAGGATATGTTTTATCTACCGGCTGTGATTATAAAGGCCAGCAAAAAGTTCAGTATAAAACCGTCTAATTTAAATCGTATGTCCACGGGAGATTCACTGTTGACCTATTGTTTGGGGCGCTTGTTTGAGCCAATGGTTTTTTGGACTTTTCAGACAAAATGCATCTACTACCTAAATAAGTTGTATATCAGTGAAACAGACATTTTTAGTGGTAAATAAAAATACCTTACTTTTCAAAATCAGTAGAGAAATAAAAATTTCATGTGCAGAAGCTGTTTTTTGATGGGTCATTTTCAATGCAAAATTCTGCTGCATGAAAAATTTGAAAAACATTTTTTTTTAGAATTTTTATCCAAAAATAGTTTTAAATTGTTGGATATTAGTAAATTAAGACACTCTGAAATTTGTATAGCAAAATATCAAGGATTACTGAAGTTACTTGAAATTTATTCATTTTCTCCTGTCCCACCAACAAGGAATTTACATAGGAAAAGCCCCATCAAAATATCATTTTGGCTGTAAAATATGTATTTCTCAACCGATTTTCAAAAGTAAGGTAGTTTTATTTACCACTAAAAATGCCAGTTCTAATGATATATAACTGATGTACGTATTATTTAAATTGCTCACGTTACTGCAGAAAAACCTTTGGCTGAAACAAGCGCCCCAAACAATAATACAAATTCAATAGCATGATTGTGTGCTTCAATTTTTCGCTTTATCTGAAGTATAAATGTGCAGTATTGTTTATTGTGGTATTCATAATGCTCGTATATTATAATACCCTCGTCATGTTTGTGTTAACTGTTATTAAAAAAAAATGCCAATTCATGTTTTATACCTGAAATTAAATCCTTACAATGCAACTTCATGAGTAGATAAATATAAGGCCATAATTAAAAGTATGTTTCTTTGCCCGAATGCGACCGGTCCAACAAAATTTGCCCGACTCCAAATATTTTTCGTCAGTAAAATATGATATTTTTTATTTATATTTATTTATTTTTTGCAAAAAAAAGACAGTGTTTCATCTTGATCTTTATTTTTTGGTTTACCAGTTTTAGATAGGACTTGTATCTACACAGTTTAAGATCTTCAACATTGCAATGCACACCCAGTATACTAAATTCATCTTTAATTTGTACAACCAATAGTGTCCAAACAAACAGCATTCACAAGAGAATCTGACATATATCATGTATATAGCAGAAAAAGAATCCTACCTACCTACCTGTCTGAAAATTCTAAGGTCGGGTTTGGGCAAACTAAGTGTACTTTTGATTTTATGAATATTGAGTTATGCTCAACCCGGGGCTAGAGGGCGTGAGCGGTAGCTAGCATATTTCACTACCGCTCATGAACAGTCTCAATCAAACCGAGACTGCAATATTTCGTATGTGTCGTGCTCGGCCGTTTCCAAAGGTCCATTATCATACTCTTTTTTTTTTAAGATAGTTTTAAGTGTGGTCTAATTACATCCCATGTGGTACCGTCTTTCGATGGGTGATATACTGTTATAATAATGCATTTTAACTGTGGTCTAATTAGATCCCATGTGGTACTGTCTTTCGATGGGTGATATACTGTTATAATAATGCCAATTTAAATCGCATCAATGTTTTGTTTTATGTTTTATTTATAGTGCTCGTATACTGTTCAAGTTAAGTATTATCAGTGTGTGTCATCTGTTGACATTATAACATTTACAAACAAATGGAGGAGGAAACTCCAATTTTTTTAGAAATTCCGCAACCCGTTATCTCCAAATTTCCCATTGAGGAAATTGGCGTCAGTTTTTGTTTCTACAAATATACTGTATTATATTTAATCGGTTTGTATGGTAGCGTTTTTGTGTGCGTATATGTTAAGATATGACCCTAAGTGCTGACATGGTCCACTGGATACGCGTTGGACTTGAAATCCTGAAGACCCGAGTTTCACCGGTGCTACCGAGTTTCGTAGATTTGGTTTTGGGCAAGACACTCTCACCTTAGCCTCGTCCGTCAGATGTGGGTTAAACCCGTATTTCGAAGTTGATCAAAAGAGTTTATGGCCCGATCGTTTTGCAACGCAGCGATTGTTTAGTGGTTGACCTATTTAAAGTTCACCATCAAGCTTTACTTTATGATTATACGATGACCGGACAGATTGTGAATCCTATGATGACGTCTACCTAGTACTAAGAGACTGTAACGGTTGATATAGGTCTCCAAATCTTGTCTCTTCGTGCAGTTAATGGTGTATTTTCCCTTGCTTCTCTGGATCCTGCCAAGTCACTTCAAGTACTTGCTTTGTATCTTACTAGGCTTTTGTTTTTTTTGTATTCAAATATACATGAGCATCTCTGTATTATACCTATATTGTCTATTACTGCTGCCTAGTTTGTTATAGAATATATCATGGCGGGGAATTTTTTATTTACACTGCGTCGTTTTATCAGGATGACAATAGGACAGGAGTTAGGTTTGGAGCACCTTAGAACCTGGTTTAACGCTCCCCCACCCCAACCCCAACCCCACCCCCATCACCGCACCCACCTCCCCAGCAGTTTTTCGATGTACCGGTATTCTGTATATAGGCCTTATTATGGTGTGAAGCGTCCACGAAGACATGAAAAGCTAAACAAGAGATTTCCTGTTCGTGTTGAATATCTACTTTTATAGAGAAATATAAAAGATCGGACAGGTAAAGTAGCATTCAAGGAGGACAGTCAACCACAAATTCATTTGCGCATATTCTAGGCTATGCCTGGCAGATAATAAAATTATTAGATATATGCAGGGCATTGTGTTTGAAACGATATTTGCGGGGAAAAAAAACAAGAGGTCAATGACCTTGAAGCTCTACTGATAGATTTTGATAGCTAGATCAGCATTCCTGTGAAGTTTCATAAAAATCTTGTCAAGTAGTTTCGGAGGAGTAGTCGCTACAAGTTGAAGTTTTTACTATATAACTCTAGGTAAACAAAGATGGCCACTGGCACCCATATAAAAATAATTTTCGACAAGGATCAACATCTTGTCATGCTGATCATTTCAGAAAAAGTCCCATATCAATATCACTTACAGTTTTCAAGAAGTAGTCGCTACAAACTTGTCTACCTAAATACTTAAACGGATGGTAAACATTTAATATTTGTCTTGTCGTGCCGAACACGGTTCTTATTCGCGTGTTGCTTTAGTAAGAAGGGCAACAACTCCATAACAAATGCATAGATGTTGCTCATTGTCTCACAAACAGATTCTATAAAACCAAGTCTGCTGCTTTTCTCTCGGGTTTATGTTTGTTGTTTCTTGTTGGGATCTCCTTTTTTAGTAATTATTGAATGAACCATTAACCTGTCTAGGTCAAAAGTAATCGAATACAACTCTGTCTAAAACGATAAATATTTAACAATGTAGCTCAATGAGGCCAGATGTCTAACCTTTACTTAATGTTTACATTCAAGGGGAATTTGATCCGATTGAATGTAAGATAACTACCATACCATCCAACATTAAACGGTTAAATTTACTAAAATGTATATCTTATTACATAATTTCTAAAGAAACCCTTGGATGAATACAATAACAAATACATAAAGTTTAAATTTGGAGATTGATATTCTATTTTTAAAGCGTTTGCATTTATTAACATACGTGCCG
The DNA here is from genome assembly GCA_037043455.1 of Cyrtodaria siliqua. Lineage (NCBI taxonomy): Eukaryota > Metazoa > Mollusca > Bivalvia > Adapedonta > Hiatellidae > Cyrtodaria > Cyrtodaria siliqua. Next base: position 20,015 of record JAWPHD010009943.1, read on the forward strand.
TGTTTTTCTTTGACATACACTGTTTACTGGTAGGCCAGGGTGAATAATTAATAGTATTGCATACGCATTTACAAGCTCCGTTTACTTTCAGTGTATTAGGAAACGGCAATATTATAGGTTATTGAATTTGTATGGCTAAATATTACTTGAACGAGTCGTCCTGTGCCAAAGCAACGAGTTCCAAGTAATATTTAGCCATACAAATTCAATAACCTTTTTATTGTATACTTTCATATTGTTTTCGATCAATGCTAATTGTATGACAATTACTTTTCATTATGTTTGTGTTATTTTTATAGCTTTCGATGTATAATGTCATTCAGTTTCATTATGTGTATATGATTATTTTGCGCGAAAACGACGTCGACGTCAGATGACGTCATTAAAAACGTCAAGCGATTTTCTAACGTTTGTTTACCATTCAATAACGTTAAAAATAGTGGGTGAGTGACCATTTCAATTATTTTATCAAATTCGGCCACAAAAGGTTGAACAAAAACACGTCGTTTTTTTTGTTGACACTATAGGCAGGATTCCGCTCTTTTATTTGAAAGTAGTTCCTTATTTCTATTTCGCGGTTCTTAGCAAGCGCGAGAAAAAGTTCCGGTGCAATATCAATGTGTGCAATATCGTAGAATATTGCACACTTAGCTCAATGCAAACTAAACGGGACAATATGAAAGTATACAATAATCGTCCATATTGACATGTAGTAGTTATATTGGGTGTGTAATGTATATTTGTTCGTGATTGGTGCACTTTTTTCTGTTCATGTCAAAGAAAGTATGTCACGTGATTTTTCAATTATGTAATGACAATATGTTTGTTTCAAATAAAAGTTTTTGGTGAAAATTAAACGTTACAACCTATTTTATTCTCTCTAATTTAAAAATGCGTATGCAATAAAAAGGTTATTAGATTTGTATTGGGATTTATCACATGAAACTGCTTGTATTCCGTATAATATACCCATTACGTAATACAAGGCGACCAAAATTTCAAAATTCATAATTCCAAAATTTCAAAATTCCAAAATTTCAAAATACAAAATTTCAAAATTCAAAATTCATAATTTCAAAATTCAAAATTCCAATTTAAAAAAAATAAAAATTTCAAAATTCAAAATTCAAAAAAAATTAAAAATTTCAACATTTCAACATTTCAAAATTCAAAATTTCAAAATTTCAAAATTCAAAAATTCAAAAATTCAAAAATTCAAAATTATAAATTCAAAATTACAAAATTCAAAATTTCAAAATTCATGTGATAAAAAGGATCTGACACTCATTGTCATTTCATACAAAATTTTATTAAACTCGTCCAGGAATTTGTTATTAAGCTCGCCAGGAGGCTCGCCAGGAGGCTCGCTTAATAACAAATTCCTGAACTCGTTTAATAATTTTTTTTATACCACAATAGCCTAAATACACACTATGCATCGTGTAATACCCGAGGATATACACAGTATATGTTAGTTATTGTGGTATAAATACAATAGAGCATGAGTCTTGCACGTGTACGGACGATAATGCACTCGCTAACGCTCGTGCATTATCTCCCCGTACACGTGCAAAACTCATGCTCTATTCTATACGTATGAAATGACAACTCATGTCAGATCCTCTATATATGCACTCGTTCTTTTGCGCATAAATATTGCGCTCCTAAAGTCGCACAATATTAATACGCAAAAGAATTCGTGCATACATCCCAATACAAACCTAATACCCTATAATAATATAGCTGTCAACGAATTTTCTACATGACCAACCATTCTTGACTGACGCATAAGTGGAACAAAATAAAAGTACATTATCGATTAAAAAGCAGACGATGTACATACATTATTTTCCAATAACCATAAACGAACCCATTGAAAAACACAACAGTCACCCACTTATTTTACTTTACGATGAACTTGATATTGATATCCGGTATCCATGAATGCAAACGTTCAGCTTGTTTAAAAGTATAAATGTTACCATCAATAAACAACACAACTGGTGAAGTCAAGACAGTAGTAAAATTGCGTAGACATATTAAAAAGAAAGGATGTTTTTTAGGTGTTGATGGAAATTAACAACAAGAGGCCCAAGAGAGCCAGTGGTGCTGGGCCTGTGGATGCTCTCCTTGCTAACGTTGCTCTTAAGACACCTGGTTGGGCCAAGATGGGGTGTCAGATATAGCTGTTTTTCAAACTTTTCCGAGTTTTTCATTTTTATATGTACATTCTGAATGAGTCAGATAAGTATCCTAAATGAAGGACCAATCAACAAAATTAATAAGTGTTAAGCAAAACATTATTCTTTTCATTCAATCAAGGAACTCGAATAAGCTGTTTATGGTCAAATTTCACTTGTTTATGAACTTGCTTACGCTGTCATTTATATAAACACGACGGCGAAGTGAGATAAAGATCGGACGTAATATGAAGTAGCTAGACTGTTTAGAACGCACAGTTTAGTATTTGTAACTTATTCAATGGCCATAAATGTGCAGTTTCTCGTCTGGCTTTTTTTACATTGTCCACGATATTTTCTACGACCGATGTAACTTCATATTATTTTTATAAGTGGAGAATTGTGGAAGAGGAGTTGCGGGTTGGGGAGTCATATATGGCTGATTTTCAAACTTATCGGAGCTTTTATCATGATGTTAAAGTTTGGAGCAAGTTTAGTTGGTAAAGATCGAATGAAAAAATGAAGGAGTTATAGCGTTAAGGCACGGGGTAGCATTTTTAACGTAATTCAATTGCCACAATACTACTGTTTCTAGTCCGATATGTGTATTTTTTCAAAGTCTACACTTTCTTCAAAGACTGATAAAACTTCATAAAATAAAATATTTAAAACAAATAAGATGTACCGAGTGGTTGTTCGATATAAACACTCGGACCAAGTTTGATATAAATCAGGTGAAAAATTAAGTACCCAGAGATTTAAGAAAGGGCCCTGACAAATCATATCTATCTGATTTTTTAACTATTTTTTCCAAGCTGTTAATAATATTAACATCCTGCCAAAGATTGGTCTAGATCAGGTGAAATACTAACGAATCAAAATATAGCATGTTCCAATAAATCAAGGGTCATAACTCTTGTTTGACTAAGCCAATCTAGTTGGTTTTTGAGTTTGTCTGAGCTTTAATTAAAGCTGTACAGTCCCTATTTTAACTGGTAATAACTCATGAATATGAATGAGTCACGTGTGAAGTAGTTTCAAATCGACGAACACCCCAAAAGTCGGTATATAAGGAGAAATCGATACGTTAAATTTCACATTTTTATTTAGCCTCCGTACAGGTAACATCGATAAATATACGGCTCCAGAATATATGTGATAAAAAAATAGTTGCCCGGAACGGGATTTGAACCACAGCCTTGCACTTGTAAGATTTGAAAGATGTACGCTGAACCTCTAGACCACTGCTATTTATTGGTATTTTGTAGCATTTTTAACACAAAATAGGCATTACGTAAAAACAAGAGCGCACACACAAACTCATCAAGCGCTAAATAACAAATCGAGATATGGTTGATGTCAGGCAAAGTATTAGTGTCATATTGATAAGATACAGTATTACACCAGGCAATGTTAATTTACACGTGCGACAATATAGACTGCATATTTATTATATATATTTAGTTGCGTTCAAATATGTTAAGTTATTTTGCCTCATAATATATTGTAGTTAGTATACTATTTTCTCAAGTAGCGGTGTAGTTCAGTGGATAGAGCTCAGGACTTGAAATCAGAAGGTCGTGTGTTCGAGCCCCGAAAGAAGCTAACTTTTTTTTTTCTGTAAAAATTACTGTTACCTGTGTATAGGTACGATGTGCAGTGGTCGATGTATATACAGTAAATGATTTCTTGTGCTATATTTGCTCGCTTAAATACTCGATTTCGACATGAGCTGGTGAACATGAAGTTACAAATAAAGACACGCCTACAAAGAAGAAATCGATTGATATAGGGACTCTGTAGCTTTAAGTAACATAAACAATCTGGTCAAGTTTGGTAAATATCAAATACAAAATGAAAGTGCTAGAGTGTTCGCAACGCAGATTATGGCATTTTTCAGTAATATAAGGGGCATAACTCTAGTGTTAATAACCCGATCTAGCTGGTGTTTAAACATGTCCGAAATAGTATTGATATCAACAACCTGGAAAAGTTTGGTAAATATCAAATGCAAAATGAAGGTGCTAGAGTCTTTACCGGGCAGAACATGGCAGTTTTCAACAAAGCAGGGGCAATAACTTTGGTGATACAATTTTGATCTGGCTGGTTTTCGCACTTGCCGGAAATTTTATTAATATTAGCAATCCAAAGTTTAGTCAAGATTCAATACAAAATATGGTGCTAGAGTGTTTACAATGCAGAAGATGAATATTTCTAGTAAAACAACAGCCACAACTCTAGTGTTACTGATCTAGCTGGTTAACATGTCTGAGCTTGTATTGACATAAAGACCCTGGTAAAGTTTGGTAAAGATTAAATAAAAAATGAAGGTCATTTTGTGTTCACAACGAAGAAGTTAACGGACGACCGAAGGACGACGGACAACACATCATCCCATAAGCTCACCTGCTAAATCATGATTTTAATTTAATTAACGCGTGATATTCACTTTAACCTCATTAAGTTGATATGTGAACCATGTAGTTATATACCATTGATATTGGCCTGGGGACTAATATACTGGGTTAGTTTACTTTATGTATATAGTATACGTGTTTGTCTTGGCACTATAACAAACGATTTACTTACTCACAAACACCATAACAAGCGATTTACTTACTCACTGCCACCATACGATTTACTTACTCACTGCCACCATAACAAACGATTAACTTACTATACTTACTATAGTATGCTAGCAAAGTCAAGGGGCACCACAAGTAAGACGTATATTGTTTATGCTGTTTATTTATAGTACGTTATATGTTAACTATCAGTAATGCGGGTTATTGGTTTGACACAAATGCAATAGGAAGCTTAGTATTGGGGAAGTCCAAAGCTATTTATATCGTTGGGATCCCATCTATATTTGAATGATCCTTGGAATTTCTAGACGTTTAATTTCCACGAAAGTATGTATTTTTATAATAAGTAAATATTGCGGTTTTAGTGTTTACGAGTAAAACTTAGTTATGTTATCTGCCTATATTCTTCAAAGATAACCTGCGTTTATGATAAATGTAACATATGCTTGTTTGATTAAAGCTGTATTAACTGAAGGAGATCGGAATATCTGTATAAGGTATATTTACCCTGGGATCCCACTGTTTTAGGTAATTTCAATTATGAATTTTCCGAAAATGGTTTATTTACGTGCTTCCGAAATAGTAATTTGAAAGATATGCAGAATATGTTATTCAGTGAGGATTGTCTAAGTTGTGCATTCGTCCAGTTTGAAAACCATGTCATAATGGAATCTCCATGGAAACGACATAGGTCAATGTCTGCCACGTGACCTAAACGAAGGCTAGAGGTTGTTCATTTGTTTAAGGCTGGTTTCTTTTTGTAGTGAGAACATCGAGTTTGTTTTATTTTTGAAATCTACATTATTTAGTGTTCATTATTTCACTTGGGGATGAACGTGACATCTGAATAATTGATAAGAATGATTTGGATTAATAGCATTTAGGAAATCGACTTGGAACAAAATCGAACGACTGGTTAATGAAATAATCCTAAGACAAAGACAGTAACAAAAAAATAGACACCTGTATACTCATTTGTAAAGTGTACATGTGCTACTGTTTGTGTATAATTAAGCTTTGTGATGTAGATACGGATATAGATTGCGTATGAATAATACGTTCAAACCTAGGTGAATGTGCATAGCGCAATCACATTTTGTGCGCATTGAAAACAGTGGCGCAATATATATTGCCTTGGTGATGCTTTAACTAGGAAAATATCTGTGGTTTATTTTAAAAGCAGACTTGTGCAAAGGAGCCAGATTTCCGAAAATCGTGATACAGGTTCGTTGTTACTATTGCGATAATAACACCTATTCTGCAACCACGATGATCGCTGTAACAACTCAGCCTGTAAACAGTAATGAGTTATTTTTGGACAACGGTAAACATTCTTTTGAACTAGTTGATCACAAGGATGCAATAAAGGGAGATCCTGAGCTACAGGATGCGTTACAAAGGTCGTGGTCAGAGCAATCGCTAATGCCCTTAGTAAAGCAGGAACTGAGGTGTAAGATCCAGAATCGTCGCATGTCCACTGGAGCCCCAGAACTGAGGGTGACATTCGATCCACCGAAAAGCTACCCGGTAACTGTTTTTATATTTAGCTACGTAACTTTACATTTTGAAAATTAAAAAATAAAATGTTTATTAATGCTTAAAAATGTTCCTTCTAAAATGTAAAATGTGCTTCTTTCCTACAAGTGAAACTTTTGATCTTCGCCGGAACATTGTGTATTGCAAAAGGTTGAAAAATAGTTTTGTGAATGAAATTTCTATATTGTTTAATGTTCAGTTAACACCCGAAGAGCTAATAAAGAACGAGGTCCGTCGCCAACGAAACAGACGATCGGCATTGAAAAGTCGGATGAAAAGAAAAACCAAAGAAGAAACTCTAGAAGAAGTAAGAGTTTTTTTTATTTCAGTTGAACGCATGAATAAAACAGGAAAGGTCACCGCAAAGGGTCACAGCAATATTTAAATCGAAAACCTCATACATATGTGTAATAAATATAAAATGTTGCAAACATGAAAGGCTTTCTGAAACATCAGAGATAATACTACACAACATTAATTTTGCAAGGTATTCCAAATTAGATAATCAATTGATTTAGTTTTGTATCGATGTTTTTTAATTTATAAAATGAAAATAAATTACACCCCATTAGTCTGTGTACTGCCCTTTATTATACATAAAAACGTTTGTAAATTTATAAAAATATGTTCAAGAGGTTACATTGATTGACTGAAAAAAAGCAAAAGGCAAACATGGACACGAAGCGCTCGTGGCAATATTAGCACAAGCTCACAGTTCATTACGTGGTCCCGCCTTAATTCCATTAAGCGATGGAAAAGCTTATATAAGCTGGATTTTATAATGGATATTTCGACAATAAAACAAGTACTAAAAAAATGTGATAACCTGCTAAAAATTACCTATTAAATGTTTTAATTTTACAATATGCAAACTTTTTAAACTGAAATTAAGATTTTATTTTATACCCCAGCCAACTCCGTTTTCACTTCTTGAAGAAGGGATTGGATGGGGTATGAACGTTAATACTCGGACCACGTAATGTTCATATGACATGATTTTATAGTCACTTCATTAAAACTTCATGAAAACTCCACGTAGACTCTGAGAAATAAATTAGTGTGTGTGGGACCTATATGGAGCATATTGAAAAGTAATAAATAAAAAGCAGATTCAATTAAAAGAGAGACGAATTCAAATTTAATATCGATAATTAGCCCCACTTAGACGGGCATGTTCCCCGAGCAACATCTTAAAGTCTATATGTTTTTAAACGTATTCGTATATTCAGAGATTATAGTCTTTTCAAATCGTAACCTTTGTATAACTAAAATACTACTCCATCAGATATGCCGTTACCACAAACTTCGAAAAAAAACTTTACAAAATTGTATTATCGTAACTCTTATCAAATGCGACAAGGACTTAAACGTGATTGCCATGGTGATGTGATTAACACATTGGTCATGATCAAATTCATATAACATCTGACGTGTAAAGGGAAATGTATCAAATTGTATACATTATTTTTTTCAACGCATTGGATGATTGGTGCTTGACCCATGTACAGTTTCATCTTCGATTCTACAATGAACGAAAAGATTGTGGATTCGTTGATGAAGTCTATCTAATCCTAAAAAGGAAAGTAGTAATGTGTGTTTTCAATATTGTCTTGTAGTACAAGTAACGGTTCATTCTAGTATCCCTCTGGCTTCTGCGCAATACATTCAGTTTTTTTCTTGGTGCCTTTCTATGATATTTGATATTTATATTAACATAATTTATATTTACCTTATAATCTGGGTGATTTAGTGATATCAAGTTTTAATGCTACCTTCTTTGTGGATACATTCTGGCATGGATTTCTTTATTTATTTTGTCTAGTTTAATTGAGATGAACTAGTGAAGAGCGAACCCGTTTTAAACACCGGTCCGATCAAAGACGGAACCGCTATTGTAAACTATTTTGCGTTTGCGATTTCAAATATTTTACTTCTAAAGGAAAAAGTAACTTCGTTTCAAATGCGTAATTTGGATTGATTGCCTTTTGTGAATACTACAATTTTTTGCGATGACAGGACTGATTTTGGACCCTATGATGACGTCCTTACAGGACGGTAGCGTTTGATGTTTGTCTTGTCGTATCCTTAACGGTTTGTTCTTTTGTTCTCTGGCTTTTGCCATTTCATTGAATACTTACTTTCTGGCTTTCTATGCTTTTGTTTTTTTTATATTAAATATATATATATACATGATCGTTTATGTGTTTTACTTATATTGCCTATTAATGCTGCCTTGTTTGTTAGAGATGATAACTTGCCGGGGATATCTTTATTTACACTGTCCCGTTTATTGGGATGACAATAGGGTAAGAGTGAGGTTTGGTGCACCTTAGAACCTGGTTTAAACCGCAGGCGTTTTTTTTTGCCACTGACCGTTCCAATGCGGTAGCCCTATTGTCAAACTTGTTTTGTGTTTGGGATGTCTTATATTTCCTTTTATTCATCTTTAAAGTCGTTCTTTGTTTCTGTGTGTGTTTGTGGTTGACTGTCGTCCTTGGATGCTACTTTTTCTGTTCGATTTGAATTTCTACTTTCGTATTATCTTTTTCTCGTTAAGTATACCTGTAAACAGGTATTGCATTAACTACGTAACTACAAGTGGTTTCGGAGAAGTAGATAGTTTCTTAAAAGTTAACCATTTTGACTGACAGTGTTAGCACTTCCTTGTTCTGTAGCTACAACCCTATCAATTCAACAGTTACAAATATAGAGTATAGTATGTTTACATTCCACATATAATTCGAACCTCATTAACATAACTGTGTATAACAATAATTCATTGGAAGAAACCTAACACGTGACGTCGTTTACAGAAAATGATTACATGTATGAACTTTTCTTGGAGGAACTACTTTTCTTGTTCGATAGTCATAATATTTATTACGGTTTAATTTTATTGTTTACATAGTTATGCAAATATAAACTTTGCAAAATCGTAAACAGATTTAACATTAAGTCCTTCGGACGTTATTCAATTTGGAAATGGTTTGGCAAAAGTTACAAATACATAAATTCCATTAAAAAAAGTAATCCTTCAATATATCTTAAAAGGAACTCATGGTAATCATGAAGTATTTGTCAAGCATTTTAAAATGACACCTCGAATTCTAAATCTAGTGTCATTATTACTTAAAATCTGCCTGCATATAGTTAAATAAAAGGTAATCAAATTTGAGTTTTCAAGTTTTCTTCGCTGTTCTACCATAGTTTTAAAAACGGTATTGGTACATTTTAATCAACAATTAGAAATATGCAATTATGCTTAGATATTTGAGATATCTTCAAAAAAAATATTAGTAATTATGTGTAAATATGCTAGTTAGGTAGAAAATCTAGTTGTATTCTGCAAGTCATTAAACCAGATTCAAGACTGCCGTGTGTCCATTTATAATGTCGGTTCAATATCCTTAAATACTCCCAAATACGCTGATATTAATGCTTAAACATTTATATAAAAGTAGTATTTAAACACCTGTGATCATACAAATGTGTATTATCACAACAAGTTTTAAAATTGTTTGCAACAACACACTTTAAATAATCAATCATCTACACATCCGTATGGTGGGATTTCGTTTTCCATAACAAAACTTATGCACAGAAGTATATAATGTCATTTATAGTTATTGAACATGTATTGTTCGATAAGTATAATACATACATATTTATTCCTTTAAAAATATTGAATAGTCATATTTATGTGTGTGTGTGTGTGTGTGTGCGTGCGTGCGTGCGTGCGTGTGTGTGTTCAGCGTAAAATAATATACACAAATATCTTATAAAATGTTTAAAGTTATACTCCTGACACATATATTCTAGTTAAACAATAATATACGATATACGATATTTATTTCTAAAAACTGTTAATGCAATTTCGAAGTGTAGATTAGTTATGTTTCGATATGTGTGTAGTTCAGATAAAAAATACTCGGCATTAAAAAAATAGTATGTAGTCTTGGGAAATACATTTATAACAAGTCTAGCCCCGTGTGGGTCACGGGGAAAAGAATAGGGCCACTGCAGATCCCTTTGGAGGGGTAGGCAGAGTGGTAGAATCCCCCCAAATTCATGTTCATTTATCATTTTTTGTTCATGTTCATGTTCATTAATGGTCTTCATCATGATCCCTACATTGTTTCAGGTGCCATCTCGCTCGCATCAAAAGAGCAGTGGCAGCAAAACAATAAACGTGGCTCCAGCGTAAATGGAGTTTCTACGATAGAATTTGCAGCAACTCTGCAGTTCAGGGTGAGAAGGTTCTAGGCCCATTTTCCATATTTAATCTCGATGTACATGGAGGATGAGCCTGGCATGTTCATGCCTGTTAGGCGCCATATAACTATTCATGTGTTGGTGCGCCTTAAAACCCAATTCAGTTCAATTCAATTCAACTATAACAAGTCTAAGATCTAAACTATAAGATTGTTCCATTATGTGAACTACATGTGCAATGAAAGTATATGCCGCTTTCCATTCCTAATGGGGAGGGCGGATGGTAAAGACAATGCTCATGAAACCTTCTCGCCTTTCACCGCTTCGGGTTCGAATCCCACTTGGAGCTCGACCTATAAGTGAGCATCTTACGGATGGCGGGAGGTTTACCCAGGAAAAAGTTGATGGTTTGCCTCCACCATGACAAGAAGTCGACCGTCATATATAGCCTAAAGATATACTGTAAATGACTTAAAACACCATTCAACCAGCCAATCCATTCCTCATGTCGAGCCTAATCTTAAAGGTGTACATGTATATGCAACTTTACTATAAGCATACGTTATACGGGGTAACAGTTTTTAGAAAGCTGTTTAAGACTGTATTGAACCGAATGTGATTATACCAATGTAACAGTTTTTAGAAAGCTGTTTAAGATTGTATTGAACCGAATGTGATTATACCAATGTGTATTGATAGTTCTGGAGAGCCAACAAACACAACAATTGTAGTAGAAACCATCTCATGCTTGCATTACATGTACATATATATGTGTTTGCGACTGATACTTACGTTTCGATGTGCTAACATGTATACAATAAGTAGTAACTACCTTTGAGTGTGCATGCCATAAACATGGAGATGGTCGATGATCCAGCTGAATAACAGCCAGATATACAACCATGTATATGTAATACACATTCCAGTTACTAACGTCGTGTTTTCAAGATGGGATTTTTAATTAACTTGCATAAATGAATTAGTACATGTGTCATCAAACTGGATTTCAGTCCTTTTTGTGTTGACTGTTTAGGTTCCACTTTTGTTTTGGGGAATTAGCCGTGACCCTTACTCAGACTTGTAGAATGTTTACAAACACAATTATAGTTTCTAATTTACTAACTGTAATCCTCGATCACTTCTTATCAGTAACAAATTAAATGATAACAATTGAATGCTTGAAATTTAGATATAATGTAAAGTCCCATTTTGTGTCTGCTTGCGATGATACTGATAAGGGTAAGTCATTTATATGAACAGAATAGAACAGAACAGATATTTTATTTAGACTTGTACAAAGTACATCGTCATTCAGAACATATATACAATATACGAATATAACAAAGTCACGTACACAGAGTATATAAATCAACTGTCAGTATAGTTTACATCAACATAGTTAGAGGATGAACAATATTATATTTATACTAAGCATTCAAAATAGAAAGTCTAACATCTAAAGCACATTTTATATACCTCGCTAAATTTAGTAATATATCATTGTTTGAAGTTTTCATCAATTCTATATATTTGAACATAGATGGCCTCTGGTGGTAATATCTTTTAATATTATTTTTTTCTTAGTTCATTGTAACATTGACACACACATATAAAATGGTATTCGTCTTCCAGATCTTGTATGTTACAAAATTAACAATATCTTTCATTTCTCGGTATGCGATTTCTTGCATACCGTCCAGTTTGTATTTTAAGAGAAAGTGCAGATAATCTTATTCTAGAAACAAAGAATCTCAAATTGCTAGGTAAAACATTTAGATAGTGTTCATATGAAAAATCAGATTTAAAATATTTATAGTTTTCAAGAACAGCACTGCTATTAATTGACTGACCCATACCACTCTTGCTTAAAACAGTCAATTATTCGTTGTTTAAAAACACATGGAAATGTTTTAACATTAAGGTCTCACTACACACTTCGATTTTACTGTGTTGGCCATAGGGAATAAAGTCCAATTTCCCATTCTAAATCAAACCTTTAAAGTCTTAAAGTATTTTTTTGGTAAAATACAGTTATTATTGCTCATAAAAATCCATAAAATCTGGTACATAGCCCAGTTTGTTTGTTTTTAAATAGGAGTGGTGTCAGGCAAGGTACTCTTTTCGGCTTTCACTAAACAGTTTGCACCTAAATTCATACGCATTTTGAGCACCCACAAATGTGTCACATTTTGCTGTCAGTGTCGTCTAATCGCTGTTCATCCAATCTCACACTATTGTTTTCTCACCTGCAACAGGAAAAGAAAATATCCATGGCCAATTATTAAAAATATCTCAAACCGAAGAACACACCTCTACTTTTTATGGTGTAAGAATCATCCTACAGTCACATACAAGGGAGCTAAGTGTGTAGTGAGATCTTCAGCCTATCCTGATTGTTAAATAAATAGGCAAAACCATAATCAGATCCAATTTTTACAACCTCTTTCACAATCATATACACCTTGTTCATAGAGTTTTTTCATCAGAATGCTATTAGTATTAAATTACTTTACACCAATACTTAATAATTCTTATATATCTCGTAATATAAAGAGGGTAACGCCCAAGTTCACCATATACACCTACTGTGCATGTATTTAATCTAACGTAACCGCTTACAGAACCTTAGGTGTATTATTTCTATTTCTTTTGATTTAGAGAATACCCATTTTTCAGCGGCATATTCTAGAGCAGAACCTACAAATGAATCAAATAATTGGCATATTGTTTTTGGCTTTGACTTAATTTTTTTACAAGAAATTGTTTAGGTTTACTGAACCTTAATTTTTCTATCTCCGAAATTTTTTTAATTTCAGATATTTTTTTCTTTTTACGACATAAATCCTTATAATCATTTTTAAAGTTGCAAACATATTCCCTACTCATAGAAGTTTTATTTATATGACACAGAAATACCAGGGGACCCAGGATGGTAATTTTAAAACAGCAGCTATCGTTACGCTACTAAGATTTTTGCAAAGTCCTTAATGTTTCCTTACTGAAGTCTCATAGGTTAACTTCTTCTCAATTCCAGTTTTCTATATATATAATTCAACTTATCAACGTATTGGCCAATCAAGAGTTTTAAAAGTTTTTCCCATTAAAATTAACTTAAAGCTTTTAACCAATGAAACGAACATGTTACATATATAATCAGTCATCACCTTAAATGGTGATTATCTTTCATCATAAACACTTATTCTCATGGTCATGAATTTCCATCATCTTTCATTCTTCATTCATTCGTTACATTTTTAAAAATAATTCAGGTAACTATTTATCGTCACGTAGTATAATCTTGCAAACGTTCAATGTGAGGGTTTTCCAACACCCAGATTGAAACAAGAAAAAAAAAGTCAACTTGATCAAAGTGAAACGCTTCATTCCTGTCACGAAACGCAAACTTTGATATATTCAAGTCAAAGCTAAATTCTTCGTCTATACATTTTTAGAAAATGTTATAACATTCATCAAAAAGAATTCGATAAAATTTGGATGATATGCAGTAACACATGTGTTAACCTTCTGCACCGATCAGTCTCGAAAATCAACCCGTGTGTAGACATGTTCTCGTTTATAAAGCTACTGGTGTGTGTGTGTGTGTGTATTTCTAAGGATTATAGTCCCTCCACCTACGACAGGCGTCCTACCTGACGATTATAGGCACAATGTCTGGACTTTTATCTGTGTGTCGTTGTGTGATGTGATGATATGTCTACTTGAAACAGCGACAACTCAATGGTTTCTTTATAGTGCTGCCACACTGGAATACCACGCCGTAGTAGACATGATACCCCCACCCGCCAGTCACATTATTCTGACACTGGTCAATCAGTCGCAGCACTACCCATTATTTGCTCGTCAGGCAAGGGTTACAAGTGACTACTCCATGGGGACTCGAACCCACGACCTCCCGAATGCAAGGCAGACGCTATAACCACTACACCACAATGCATCGGTATAAAGCTACTGGTGGGTTCTCTGTCTATACTTCTACCGATAAACCAACAAACCAACAGGCAACAGTAACGGCGATAAACATAGGGACGTGAAATAGATCGGACTTGTAGCACGGTAGTGATCTCGCGTATTTAATTATGATGTGATGAAACATCATCACCATTTAAGGTGATGTTTTTTCAAAAGTACTGTGACTGATAATTTTGAATAGATAGATGCAAGAAAGGCTAAAAGACAAACTCTGAGATATAAATCTACATAAAGGAAATGGCTTTTAGTCTAATCAGGAAATTTTACCAAGATATCAAGTCATAAATATCAAATATGTTACAATACAATGGCCAGTACCAAGGTGCTAAAATACATTCACACACACAATCTTAGACACAAATGAATTGAATTGAATTGAATTGGATTTTATAGTCGCACCAACAGCTAAGGTCATATGGCGACTTTCCAGCTTCCACTGGTGGAGGAAGACCCCAGGTGCCCCTCCGGGCAATTTTCGTGCACGGGCGGGCACCTGGGTAGAACCACCGACGTTCCGCAAGCCAGCTGGATAGCTTCCTCACATAAACATTCCTAGGCCCCTGAGGGATCGAACCTACAGCGGTGAGGGGCAAGTGATTTCAAGTCAGAGAAGTTAACCACTTAGACACAAATGAAACTAACGAAATGCCTAAGTAAAAAAACTTTAGCAAGTTCTCAACTTAAATAGCTCAAGTATGCAATGACACAATGGCTAGTGACAAGGTAATGAAAGCAAATGCAATATTAACGATTTAAGACTGATAATGTCACAAAATAATCATAAATTTAATTACCAAAACAAACTTAAAATAATACATTTCAGAATCATATTTCCAGACTTCAAAATTAAAACTCAAAATCAACTAAAACAAAATTAAAATTTAATTTCAACACCGATTATGCAATAAATCAATTTGCGTATAATTCTGCTTTATGACACGTGGTACAGTATCGTGTTTTCATATGTTGACATATTTTGAATTGCCATTTACAGGAATTTAAACAACTTCAGAAAGAAAATGATCAGCTGTTATCGGAGGTGAACGCATTGAGGAAAGTGAAAGCCACTCTAGCAAAGACGTATCAGACACATGCAAGTACATGCCCTAATGTACGGACGAACGCCATCGTTCTTCAGCATAAAGACACAATGCTCTCCAGTGCGAACAGTGTGTCAAGGGTTGAAAACCATCGGCCACACGCAATGCTCTCTAACACGAACCATACCATATCAAGTGTTGTAAACCATCGGCCACACGCAATGCTCTCTAACACGAACCATACCATATCAAGTGTTGAAAACCATCGGTTACACACCTTGTTCTCCAATCAGCAAAACGGTAACACTATCGCCGAGGGAACTACTTCACATACAAACATGACGGAACTTATTAACAAACTCTCTGCTGATCAGAAAATCGCACTGTTGAAAGACTTCCTTACGAAAGACATAAACAGTCAGAGTCGGAGCGTGTGTCCATCAGACTGTTAACGGAAGGAACATATAGTTGGATTTCTAGCGGTTCTAGCAGCTTACAGTGTTTCTGTTTCTGTTAGAACAAAAGTTTGACAAAGGAACATAACGTCTCAACATACCGTATGTGGTATGTGTCTACTAAAGTTGTTAGTCGACTAACAAAAGAAATCTTAGTACAATTACAATATTTATATTATATATTCTGTGATGAATTATAGAAATTTCCCAGTTTGAGAAAATCTATAACATATCCATTCCTCTACTGTGCTATCTCCCCTAGTGCGCAAGATAGCACAGTAGCCAAATGTTATGAACTAAACAATAGACGTCATGATATTACGTCACGAATTGACGTCATAATATTACTCCGCGCTGTCGCCAAAGGAGTGACAGAAAAAGGAATATTTGTGTCAAAAGACGATTGGAAAGAAATTCATCACAGAATATATGTTATATAGTTTAATTAACATTTTTGTCGTGATACGTAAAATAATTCACTCGTGAGAAATATTCTTGCGATATAGAAACTCGTGCGAAAACGCTCTCGTTTCTATATCGCAAGAATCTTTCTCACTCGGGAATTATTTCCCGTATCACTTCAACAATGTTAATTAATCTCTATATAGGTCTATATACAACTATTTATTAACTATTTAATTGAAACTGAGTGTCGCCTAAATGAATATTTGTTTTAGACGCACAAGTACTTAAACATGTATCAGCTTTTAATTATCCACTTATATCTTCTTATATTTTGGGATAAATACATACACGAGGACTTTAAAAATATAAATTCACTGGAATGAGCTAAGATTGTAGTTAAATACCTTATTTTAAAACCAGTTGTGAGTATAAATCATTTCATTTTCAAAATTATTATTATTTTAATAAGCTATGTACAAGGGCTATCGCGACATTAGTTTATAGTTGCATGTAAGAATTATTCAAACTATATACATGCGGCGTTTTTGGAAGTCCTCGAGTATATTTTGTTTCTATGTTAGTAACTTTAGTTTCAAGCATAGGCCTACTTTATTTCCAAATCATTTATATACGCATAGAGCATAGCTACTTATATACTTGTATATTTCATAAAGACTGTCTGATTGTTACAACCATTAAATAATAATTAATAATACTAATAAAGATATGATTTAACGACGGAACACATTGAAATCACAATGCAATTAAAACAATATATGGAGGTGGCGGGCGGGGTTGGGGTGAAAAATTAACAATATACAACAATTACAATAGAATAGATTATAGACATATCATTAAAATGTTCGTGTTTTATGAATAGATCACGTGTGATATAATTTGCTGACCTTTCTCTCTGCCCTTGACCCCACTAGACGCAGTCATAGGTTAAGAATTTATAAAAGAAATAACATACAGTTATATGTTATATTATAGTTTTCAGTTATATGTTATATTATAGTTTACTTCAGCAATTGAAGCATGTAAAAACTATTGTGGCAATACTTATTAATCTGAGTATGCGTTCTTTTCCACGTTCAGCATTAACCTGTATACTTACGTATGTATTAGTACATCATATATGAGCACCATATAAGTATTACGAATAAAATTACAAATTTAAAGTCGTTGAAAAATTAATTGTGTTCAAAACTGATATGATGGTGTGGTCGTTTAATATAAATTTCTAAATAATACAGCCTGGCGGGGATTTCCTTCATTTTTACACAGTTCAACTGGAATAACAATAGGGTATGAGTGAGAATTGGTGCACCATAGAACCTAACTTAAATCCCCAGCGACCTTTTTGCCGCTGGCCGTTCCAAGGCGGTACCCCTATTGTCAAAGTAGATATAAAAGTCGAACAGGAAATGTAGCATTCAAGGACCACAGTCAACCAAACACACGCACACAAACAATAGTTACAAAGAAGAATAAAAGGCAAAATATGACATCACAAACACAAAATGGTTGACAATAAGGCTGACGCCTTGGAACGGTCAACCATTGCGTGTGGTGTCGCGTACTTTGCTTCTATTTGAATTCGTGTTTGTTGTTGTTGTTGGTGGTGGTGGTGGTGGTGGTGGTGGTTTTAATGACTGAGTTCTGGGAAAACTGAGTCTGCTACTTTTCGCTCTAGTTTGTGTTCGTAGCTTCCCCGGTGGACCTCTATTTTCAGTATTTAATTGATTAATACACATCATATTTACAATTCGCCCATTATGAGTGGTATGTGACAATGAATAATCAGTTAATGATAAAAGCATAATCTGTACGTAAAAAAGGTTTCAAGTGTTGCCAATCCCATAATCTGTGACATATCAGTGATGTCACCGGTGATGTTCTGACATTATTGTAAAAGTCATTATACTTAAAGCTGCGGTAACACACAAAACATCTACGTCAACCTAACAAAGGAATCTATAATAAAAGGTTTTCATTTGTATAGTTTCTCTAGGTTTTTTTTCTTCCAAACAAAAGCGACAAAAGCGATTTTCATAATTCTAATATGTATTTAGCTATATGATATATGTAGTATTGTTGATAAGAGCCGATCATTAGTCATAATCATAAGATTGGGTGAGTTAAAGCTTGATTCGTCACGTGTTAGCCAGTTTGTAACGTACAGTTCTCAGAGATCGTCCATCCCTATGATGCATAGCAGGAAATTAGGTCAACAAATCCGGTGATTAACAGCATCATGGTTATTCTTGGACAAACATTGCGCAGGAGTCACGGTTTTTGTTTTGTTTTGTTTCTGTTTTTCTTTGTGAGTAAATCATTCTTAGCACGAAGTTTGATAACGAGGCAGTAGCACAAAATAATTTAAATAGGTAAAATGCAATGAAACTTGATATATATTCCTTATCCAACATAATGTGAGCAAAATGATATATACTCAACAACAAACAAAGGTGATATGTATTCTAATTGTGTGGCAAACTCTCAAGCAATGTAATTTTAAACAAAAAGATACTTTATGTCGACCTGCAACAAATACGAGCGTAGACGCCTGTACGTGTTGATCTGCTGCAACATGTATTGAGCGTAGACGCCTGTAAATGTTGATCTGCAGTAGCGTAGACGCCTGTACATGTTAATCTGCAGTAGGTGCTATGCATTTATGCTTACGGTTGGCCTGTACTAAGCTTTGATCTGCACACTACTTAGAGTTGCACGTCTCGCCTACTGTTGCTAAAGGTTGGTAGATTTGCACTACCACAAGAGTTACGCGTCTCCATGCCTACTGTTGCTAAGGGTTGGTATACATGAAGCGTTGGTTTGCACTACTAAGAATTGCGCTCTGTTGCTAAGCGTTGGTATTCACTAGGCGTTGATCTGCACACCAAAGAGTTACGCGTATCCACGCCGAATGTTGCTACGCGTTGGAATGCACTAAGCGTTAATCTGCAATACCAAGAGTTAACGGTCTCCATTCCTACAGTTTCTACGCGTTGGTATGCACTAAGCGTTGATCCTCTCGACTCCTACTGTTGCTAAGCGTTAGTGTGAACTAAGAATTGATTTGCATTAACAAGAATTTCGCGTCTCGACTCCTACTGTTGCTAAGCGTGGTTATGCATAAAATGTTGATCTGCACTGCTAAGAGTTACGAGTCTCCATGCCTACTGTTGCGAAGCGTGGGTATCCACTAAGCGTTGGTCTGCACTGCTAAGAGTTGCGCACTGGTGATAAGCGTTGATATGCTCAAAGCGTAGATCTGCACTATACTTTGTGCGTGGACGCTTACTAGACCTGTTTTGAAGAACAGTCCATGCACTTTGAAGAATAGGTGTTATATTTTACAAAACGCTTTGTTCTGTAATCGATTATATACTGTTAGGTCTACGAATGCGAATATTCGGTTTTGAATGAAAGCAGATTAAAAATCGAACAGGAAGTGTAGGATTCACAGAAGGCAGTCATTCAATGTTACATTCCTGGAATTTTCATGTATCTTCTATTTTCCAAATCTAAAAAAGTTTCCGAAAATATATATATATAGTATGTAAACGAGCTTTTTTACATATAGACATTAGATGTAATTCATTTCGAAAGCGTGTGAAAACAAAATATAAGGTTACGATTGTGTAAATAGCCTCATGTCCATTTAAATACGGAGCACTATTTAAAAAAGCTTAAAATCCCTCTTTCTGGCATAATACCAAAAACAAGTCTAAGCTTTGGCGTGGGAATCCAAATCAGATATAAATAGCTGGATGAAAATCACCTAAATGTTGAAAGCGAAAGCACAATAAACACATTCATTGCTCAGAAAACAATCATTAACTGCAGACCAAATACTCGCAGCAGGTTCCCAGAGATAAAAATCAAATACCGACATCTCTTAGGGTTTTGATAATTTGACCCAAATATGTTTTGATTCCCCTAATAAGTTATAATTAGCTGTTTGCTTGATGCATACAGTAGACCACAGTCACACATACACATTAAATAAAATAGCGTTGCACGTCCCGTTTACGCATCCTAAGTAATATTGTGACAGCAACATCAGAGGGAGATGAAATCAAGGATGAAGTTCCCCATAAGACATGCCTCCCCCAGGGAGCGAACCCACGCGGGGCAGAGGTCTGTAGCTCCTTATCCACCGATCTACCGAGGACACTGAAACACACACAGTAAGTGACAGCGTGAGGT
Source organism: Cyrtodaria siliqua (assembly GCA_037043455.1). NCBI lineage: Eukaryota > Metazoa > Mollusca > Bivalvia > Adapedonta > Hiatellidae > Cyrtodaria > Cyrtodaria siliqua. Next base: position 40,633 of record JAWPHD010009943.1, read on the forward strand.
TAGTACAGCAGTAGACAATAATGTTTAATTTCATAAGATAAGCAGTGATGTTTAATTTCATAAGCAGTGAATATGAATAAGAATATATACTGAAATAACTTTTAAATTTTCAAATTTTATCTTTTGCGGCTTTTGAAACACTTGACCTTTTTCAATACTGTTTTGAATAGCGTCTCCGTGGCCCGAATGGTTAACGACGTTGCGTTATAAACCTTCGCCTCTCACCGCTGCAGGTTCAAATCCCACTGGGAGCTCGACTTGTAAATGAGGAAGTGTTGATTGTTACGGATGGCGGGAGGTATACAGTACTGGTTCTACCCAGGAAAAGTGGGTGGTCTGCCTCCACCACAAAAACCCGACCGTTATATATAACCTTGCATGTGTTGAAAATGACGTAAAACACCATACAAACAAAAACAAACGAACACAAAATACTGTTTTGAATACATCTGGGATAGCGGTGTGTCGCGTACCCAAATAAGGTCATTGTGACCTTGACCTGTGACCTCTGTCATAGAAAATGCTTGTCCGTTTTCTTTAGAATAAGTCTACAGATAAGCTTGCAGTGCCAAATATGCAACAAGGTCTTGAAAATTTACTTAAAAATCTCAAGTGTTCTTTTGTATCATTAATGTTTGCAATAGTATGGTTCTTGCACCATTTATGTTGTGACATACATTGCAATAGCTCGAGGTTGTTAAGTGTTTAAAGGGACACGCTGTAATATTGATTAATTAGAGCGCTGTGGTCTAGTGGTAGTACGTTGGATTGGACCCATGATCCAAAAGTCGTGGGTTCGATTCCCGCCATAGCCATATGCGTTGTGTGTCCCTGAGCAAGACACTTTTATCTGCATTGCTTCGTACTGGTTCTACCCAGGAAGACATCGAGAGTGATTCAAATAAGTTCATAGAGCTTCCGTTACAATCGATGTAAAATAAATAAGTTTAAACTAATATTGATGTCTTACACTTGTTCACGCTTTAAAACAAACCGAACTTCTACATAAATGTGTTCTTCATAGTCGCTCTATTCGATAAGCTAATATTTTAAATACAATTTCTTGTTTTTAACGGGACAGGCAGGAAAGGTCTCAGTCCAAGTCAAACGAAACCCAATATAATGACCCGCATGTTTTGTTTGGTTTAATTATTGTTTTTGAAAATGTTTGGTCAATAAAGCTGGACGTCTGCAGGGTTTTCTTGTCAAATCAGAAACAGTAATTCATATTAATCTAGTAGTTGTACATATAATTCAGTACAATTGTACTTCGATCACAAAACCATAATTTAATATAGCTTTAAAGCGTCATATGAATATAGATATTTTTAATTATTTATTCTACAAAATCTTGCCGAGTGGTCGAGTTTTTCGGACCAAACTATTTCATGATCAGTAATTAAATCGGACGGATCAAGTGAATTTATTTAGTGCATATACAACTGAAACACATTATGATGGGTTTATTCGTATTCGGAAAGTCACCCATAATGCTTCCAGATTGCCTCCAGTATCTTTAAAGTGACACACGACAATCTTGTGTACAAAGGGCATGGACGTAATCAACACGAGCTGATGACTCGTGCTTATCAACACGAGCTGATGACTCGTGCTTACTGGGAATTCCTCGTTCATGGGGAAGAATTACAAGTTGAAGTTTTTTTGTCAAGAATTAAAAATTATCGTTCGATTTATTAATACAGTATCATTTTGCCTTTAAACCTGCCTGAATATAATGAAATACAATCATGAGTTTTCATTTTTTTCTATTTATTCTTCCGTGGGTATAATCACCAGTCGGTAATATCAAAAACAATCATAAATGATTGAACAAATGCGAGTTATGTGAAAAACTAACGGGACGCCGTGAGTTTAAAAATAAAAGACTTCCGTGTAAAAGTTAAAGATAAAGTTAAAGGAGTCCCGCTAGTTTTGAAAAATAATCGGCGGAAATCGTTTAAAATTCATAATATGCGTTCACCTCACGTCAACTAAATCATTAAAATTGATAATTATCCATGACATCATGTATATTGTGTAGACAATTAGAATAGAATAAGCCGTGAAAAACGGAATTATTAATACTAACCACAAACAATGACTTGGGAATCCAAATCAGATAAAAAATAGCTGCACGAAATAGCTAGCCTATTGATCGAGACAGCGCTGGACTACGCTGACGATAATTATTAATTGCCGCCATGAAATCAAATACCTCAAGCATGGTACACGAGAAAATGTTCAATTCGTAAGGTCTCCGAAGGCTGACTGGTTATTTGATGCATACAGTAATCCACATTCGGCCACATACCTTTCTAAAACAATGATTGGAGGGTGGGTGTCATTTTACTCTCAACATAACCTTGAGAGTCTTGACTTGTCGCAGTAATATACTATTTCTAAATACATTTGGACAACTTCCGTTAAATAATTTGTAAGGAATCGTTGTGGCTTTAACGTAGAATTCCGATTAAGCGGGAGATAATGGGTGTGAGAGGCGTTGCGCCTTGCATTACCTCTCATGAACAGACTATAAAACCAAGTCTACTACTTTTCTTTCTTGTTTGTGTTTGTTGCTTCCAAAGGATTCCCTTTGAAGTATTATAAGAACGATAGTATATATCACTCCATTTAACTGACAAAATGATATAGGCCCGCGAGATATATTAGTTTTAATATTTATTTACATCATTCGAATCCACTACATATTTATATAAGAATTTACAGAAAGTATACTACTTTTCAATTCCAGCTGTTCGTTTCTATTGATCACACTGGTGATATAGACAAATGTTTGCATTAATATGAGTATACGGTCTGAGCCATTAGGGTTAGACATTACAACAGTGTTTATGTTTAAAAGTACATTTAACGCTGGCGCAATACCAAAACCAAGCCTTTTTTATTTTACTGAAATGGGATTCCAACTCGGGAATAAATAGCTAGATGGAAAACTTGCAGAATTGGAAAACGAAAGAGATAGAAATATAAAAAGTACCATTGGCAAACACATAATTCATAACGATATCCCAGTGCGTTGTTAATAATCCCAACAAAGACGGGGATGTTCCCCGAGCAACTTCTTATAGGGTAAATGTTTCTGAACTACTTTTTTCCTAGAGCTTGTAGTCGAGTATAGGACGATAACATTCGTAACATCTGTATAACTAACAATATACATGTAGATCAGGATTAAATGTCTCAACCTATTTGCAACATGTTATTGTCGTAATCCTAATCGACATTTAAAATATAAAAATAATTTAGGAACTCTTCTACATCAAACACCATCACTACCTATTATATAATATGTTCGTATGCTACGACCGTTTATAGACAAATTGCCGGTATCAACATATGAACTGTGCACGTATTGTCGCAGAAAACATTGAAAACCGTTTATTTCCAACTTAAGTTAATAATATATATATCTTAAAGAATTTCAACTCAGCAATTCTAATAGTTTTATGCTGTCGCTTCTTTTCTCGATTTACATATCTCTATTGAAAATGGAGATTCTATGACAAAAGAGACGATTTCAATATTGACCCGCACTGAACCGGAGGTGTACCCCGAGCAGCGTCTATTATTATAGTAACCTTAATTAGTAACCCTAATCTACTTTTGAAATATAAAGATAATTTAAGAACTCTTCTCCGACTAGGACTATATATGGTGACGTAATTTGCAACGTAAGATCATTGTTCGTAATCAGTTTCATACAATCTGTATTAAACTTGTGTTATATTCCCTTTTTGAATATTATTTCATCTATCCTTATATTTTATATGCTTCTTTGAATTATATTTCTTGTTGCTTCAATTTATCTCTGCAAAGAGGAAATAAAGAGAATAATAATAATAATCAAAAGAGTTTATCACTGTGAAAGTACTGCATTAGTGGTTGGCCCATTTTAAATGTGCTCCTTTACTTTTCTTCACAACAGACTTTGGACCTGTGGACCCTATGATGACGTTTACCTAAATCCAGAAAGAAATGGTAACGTTTAATGTTTGTCTTTCATCTTGTCTTGTCGTGCCCGTATTGTGTATTACCTTGTTATTCTGGCTTCTGCCAAGTCGTTGAGTATTTTCCGTGTGGCTTTCTATACTTTTATTCTTTTATTCTTACATATACGTGAACATACTTGTGTTATACTTCTGTTGTCTTTTAATGCTGCCTTACTTTTATAGGATAAATACTGAGATTTATGTATTTACATTGTCCCGTTTAATTGGGATGGCAATAGGATAAGATTGATGTTTGGTGTTCCTTAGACCCTGGTTAAATATCGCCGCGGCGTTTTTGCCACTGACCGTTCCTAGACGGTACCCCTTTTGTCACTGACCGTTCCGAGACGGTACCCCTATTGTCCCTGACCGTTCGGAGGCGGTACCCCTATTGTCAACCCTTTTATGTTTGTGGTGTCGCATACTTTGCTTCTAGTTTTACACTTGTAATTGTTGTTTGTTTTGTATGCGTGTTTTGGTGACTGTGTTCTGTAAATACTCCATTTCCTGTTCGGCCTTAATACCTACCTTGTGTAAGTATTTCTTGCAACAAAAGTGGAACGGGCACACAATGTTACCTTGTCCGTTCGCACAAAAACAATTTACATTCACGTTGTTCGGCAAGCCCATTTCGAAAAGACCGGAAGCAGTATATCTTTCAAATTTCACACATGTATGACATCGGTATGGTCTTAACAAAAGTTTGTCAATACGAATGGTTTTGAATTTCAATTTAAGTGACTTATGGCGCTAAAGCGGGAAATACTAACTAGGTTGCTAAGTAAAAGGGTGAAGGGGTTAGATATGACCAAATAATATCAACTTTCTTTGAGAAGGGGACAATTCAGAATATGCATGATGCAAGTATATAGATCCGAAACCGATGATAAATCCGATAAGTGCACGAATTTCAAGAATGAGTGGAAGATTATAAATAATCATATACGAAATCAAATGTCTGAAACGAAATATCGTCGAAAATAGGACCTTAAAACCCTGGCTAAATTAGCGCGAGTACGAGCTTGATAATCACTTGAGAGAAAATGTGATGTCAATGTTTACAAAATTACTTCACTGAATCAACGATTTTTGCAGATGATCCAAGGCTTTATTCTGACTCACTCCAACCCTCTCCAACAAATGATACACAAAAGCAATGCCTTCTCAGCATATGATCTGGTTAACAAGTGGCAGTTTACTGCCAATAATAACATAAATGGCAAACACAATAAAAACGTAAAAAAAGAAAGATCAAACATTGGCGTGTGAGACATTGAGGGGCCAGTGAAGGCCAACTGAACATGTTTAATAATATTTGATTTTAGTGTGTGTTTTGAAAATAAAATAGATAACTTGCTATGTCAATTGGCTAAATGTCAAGACACAAACACGTTCTGTGGGTTATCAAATGATGTGTAGGGGTTGAGGAGGGGCGGGGCGGTGGCAGACAAAGCATGTATTTTACACCACGTCTCCTATATAAGGATATATCCCCCTACCACTATCACCACCCGTTCTGTCCCCTCCCACATACCCACCTGTTCCCACCCCTGTTCCTACGCATTTGCAAGGAGAAAGACCTTCATTTAATAATGACAAGTTTTTCAGTTTCTACAAGGGCGCACAGCCACTATTGGCATATGTACCAGGGTCTTCCACAGGATTTTTTTAAGGGATAGGGGGATTTGCGCGATCGACGAATGGGGATGGGCGCGGGAAGGGGGTGTCCCCCTTCTGGCACAGATTTATTTTTTTACTGACCAGTGGAAAGACGAAATTTGGCATATATCTAGTATCATAAGAAATGAAATAAAAAAATAATAAAAACATATTTTTTGATGTAAATTTATTGTTTTATTGTTTTATTCATCTATTTATCAATAAAAACAACAATCAGCCATACAATTAACATTAGCCACATCATTCATAAACATTAACTACATCACTCCGAGTCTCAACACGTCATCACAGTGACAATCTCCTTGTTCTCTGTGAGTGCGTCATCTACCGCTCTGTTAAAATCAAAGTCATCCAGAGTTGGACCATCCATGCAGATTAAGAGAAGGCTGTTGAGGGCGTTGTTCGACAGGTTGCATCTGTGTGTTGTCTTTACCCTCTTCAGTGTGGAGAAACCCCTCTCACAATCTAAAAAGAAAAGTGTTTTTTATTGTACAGTTAATATAAAAAATATGTTAAAATGAATATTGTCATGATCTGTTAATAATGATATACATGCAGCTCCAAATAATTATTTAATAAAACAGTAATTGCTTTTAATAAATATTGTATCATTTTATAAAACTGTATCCTACCTGCTGTGGAAGTTGGAAGCAAGAGCCCTATTCCCTCATACCCACTAGACTCAGGCTCAGACTCATTTAAATCACAAACTCTTTTAACACTAAGAGTCCTAGTAACAAATTTATCCATAATTCAATTCACTATGAAATCAAATGCACTGAGTGAATTGCATAAACACAGGTACAGTACCTATCACAATTTATGTCTTTATGTGTTGTAAATGGCATTATATGTGGGAGTTATGGCCCATTGCTATTCTATGTTGTTTGTGTACTTGGCAAGAAGCATGTGTATAGGAGTAATGCGAATGTTGCAACATTTTCATCAATATGCCATTACAACTTGTAAAATATGTATACACTGTGAGCAACTTTCACGGAAAAGAGTTGGACATTTGACCTGGTAAGTTATCAAACTAACAAACAAACAAAATTACCCCATATTTTCTGATTACTTTCGAACAGAAAATTAATTTTCTATACGAAAATTAAACTCTGCCTAATCCATACGTGATTTGATTTTTGATGTGTTCGGCAAATCATTTATATGTTTCATTTTAACATAGATTTCAATGGTAAAATAACTGGTTATTTAATCAACTCGAATGTCTAATCTTTAATGAACAAATTAAGGATTCGAACACTATTTAGTTATTCGTCACACTGCGCGGCCAAATCACTACATTCCTTGTGGTACACCATTGATCCCGACATGCTCCAACTCATAAGCAACTCTGGTTACCACGAATATTTAATTTGTATTTTATTAAAGTGACGAATAACATCGTTACAAAATATTACATATACAAAACAATACAGTATAATACAGGCATTAAGTAAACAAATGAATACCCAGCCTAATGTGACTTATTAGTCACTATAGAAATATCAAATGCATTATTGATTTTACAACTCAGTTAATATGTATAACAAAAGTAAAAAAAAAAAGATAGATCAATTGACATAACTATATATGTAACTGCTCTCCAGAATACAAAACTTAACTAATAATGCATGTTGCATAACAGACAGGTAGTATTCTTTATTTCCTCCATGTATAGGAGAGAATAGATACCCGTTGTTGAGTAAAGACAACTTTTAACCCAGTTAATGAAAACACTTCACTGACATTCAAACTACAAGACACGCAGTCCCAGTAAATTTAAACACTTTACTATAAGAAGGTATAAATAAACTTATATGTAAGTGTTTAGAAAATCCTTGAGAATACCTTGATCACAAAATTCAGTTGTCAAAATTAACTGCAATCTAAATTTTTAGTGTGGCACACTAGCAAAGTCGAGAGGGATCTAAATTGAAAATCACAAAAATTAAAGTTCTCGGTTAGTATGGTTTAAAGTGTAAGATTTAACTAAATATTTGCCAACTGGATCAAATCAACTTTAAAATGTGTGTGACCACCATTTGCACAATGCAGGCCATAATTCTGTGGCGCATTGACGCGACGTAACGCGCAATAAATGCGTGGTGCAGATTACGCCATTTGTGCTGTGATCTTGAAATGTGTCTACTTGGTGACTGGATCTAGCTCTGCGACCCAGCTCATCCCAGATCATGAGATGTGCTTTACATGTATTGGGTTGAAATCAGGGGAAACCGCAGGCCATGGTAGGACGTTGACGTTGTTCTGCAAATGGTGGTCACACAAGTTATTACTTTAGTAGATCCAGCTCGCAATTTTTTAGCTAAATCTTACACTTTAAACCTTACTAACCGAGACCTTTAACTTTTGTGGTTTTCAATTTAGACCCTCGAGACTTTGCCACACCAACACTGTAGATTGCAGTATAATTTTGACAACTGAATTTGTCCACAGATAAACAAACTCAATTTTCTACATAGGTTTTATACTGAAAATAGTAACTTAATTTAAACATGGGGTGGAACGTTTATTTTTTTGCTCACTATATATAATTTACATATAGTTAATAGAAATGCAAATCGTGCTTAATCATACGGGTCAGATAGTCTATAATTATATGCATACGTTTTTGTGTTGTAACTGTAGTTGTGTTTGTTTTTATAACAATCGAGTTATAACGAGTTACAATTCCAATACATTTTGAATTTGAATCTGAATTATCGATAAATCAATCAAAATAAAATACCAAATTTCGAAAATGTATAGAAAACGACATAATAAATCACATATGTGTCGGTATAGTCAGTGTAATCCCGAAGTACAAATGCATTCGACATGGTGATCAACCATGCAGCAGCATAACTCAAATAGAAAGAATGTACAAGCATGCGTATGCGTCCTACTCGTTGAGGAAGTATGTCTGTATATAAGTATGTCTGTATATATATGCCAATAAAAGGTCATCATAACAAGATCGTACAACATTCAGTTTTTTATTGTTGTATATATGCATACTGTATATACATTTTTTCTGGCGGCCTTCCATAACGTTTGACATTTGCTGAAGTGTATTAAAAGAGTGAATACTCTTACAGTCATCTAGCTGAGTCTGGTTAATTTAGATTGCCTTCCCTTATTTAACGAGTGTCTCTCGTTCCAGAGGCCTCGTGTAAGGTACTGTGAAAGTATGACAGCCTTCTGTGTTAAGCCGTCGGTCAGGGAAAGCCAATATGTGTCGTATGTGCACGTAAACATACAGAGTAAACGCCCATTGATTTCATTTTTGTATTTGTTTTTGCATCAAGAAAAAAATTGAAGAATGTACATAGAACCTTCTAATCGGCAGTTCTGCATGCCCATTCTCCATATTTTATCTCGATGTAAATGGAGGATAAGCCCGGCTAGGCACCATATAACCTTTCATAAGTTGGTGCGCCGTAAAACCCAATTTAGTTACAAATTTGATTTGTTTTATACGTAATAAAATAACGATGCAATATTGTCATTCATATCTAGTCCCAATTCGAACAAGAATAACTCATGGTCTCATGAAAGATTACCCATGTGATGCCAACAAATATACAAACATTGATCAGGTTTCTTCTACGAAGGAACTTGTCTCATGAATGGCTACATCATTTAAAAACATTAAACTTGACAGAGATACCCAAAAAATAAAATAACAAGAGGCCCAAGAGGGTCGGTATCGCTCTACTTTCTATATGGTGTCCGTGGTAGTATCAAACTAGTGTTTATACAGTGTCTTCAATTACCAAGATATAGGGGGAGGGATGTATTTGGCTCAAATTTGGCTATAGCTTTAAAACAAATCAAACTTTCGTAAATATAAACACTCAACCCAAGTTTGACATGTGAACCAGGGGCGGTGCCAAATTTGACCCCATGGTCACCATTTGAACAAACTTGGTAGAGGACCATAAGCTGAGTGTAATTACAAACTATTAAACCGTTGACTCTTGTAATTTCAGAGAAGAAGATTTTTTTAAGTTTGTCTCTATATAAGTCTATGTAAAACATGTGACCCCGGGGACAGGGCCAAATTTGACTCCAGGGTCACCATTTGAGCAAACTTGGTATGGACCATAAGCTGATGGTAAATGCAAAATATTAAACCTCTGGGTCTTGTAGTTTCAGAGAAGAAGATTTTTTTTTAAAGTTTTTCCCTATGTAACTCTATATAAAACATGTGAACCCTGGGGTGGGGCCAAATTTGACCTCAGGGTCACCATTCAAACAAACATAGTTGAGGACCATAAGCTGAGTGTAAATACAAAATATTAAACCTTTGACTCTTGTAGTTGCAGAGAATACGATGTTTAAAGTTTTTCCTGTATCCAAGTCTATGTAAAACTGTGACGCCTGGGGTGGGGTCAAATTTGACCCCAGAGTCACCATTTGAACAAACTTTGTAGAGGAGCATAAGCTGATAATAAAGACAAAATATTTAATTTTAATAATATTTTATTGCTTGATGTTATTTACATAAATACATGTGATATAAAATTTATAATAATAAATAACATTTACAAATGGATTGGACCACGAGTTATCAAAACATCAGTTACGGTCCTTTCCAAATATTAAAATATTAAACCTATAGCTCGTGTAGTTTCAGAGAAGAAGATTTGTAAATGTTTTTTCCCTATATCAGTCTACGTAAAACTGTGACACTAGGGCGGTGCCAAATTTGACCCCATGGTCACCATTTGAACAAACTTGGTAGAGGTCAATAAGCTGATGGTAAATGCAAAATATTAAGCCTTTTGGTTTTTATAATTACAGAGAAGACTATTTTTGAAATTCTTCCCTATAACTCTATGTAAAATAATCATCCAACAAGGGCCCCTAAGCTCCCAATTAAAGAAAATCATAAAAAAAAATATATATATATACCTCCAGTGAGATTTGAACCCACTACTCCTAGGATTTAAGGTTATTTAAGTTATTGAAAAGGGCATTGATATCTACAAAATGAAGGCGCTAGAGTGTTCACAAGGATGAAAATGGCATTTTTCAATAATTCAATGACACCTAACACTGGTGTTCCTGGTCCGATAAAGCTGGTTTTCAAACGTGTCCAAGCTTTCATTGATATGAACAATCTGTTTATGGTAAAAATCGGATGAAAAATGAAGGCCTTATCGTCTTAACGAGGCAAAATATAGCATTTTTAACTAAATCAAGGGCCATAACTCCGCAGTTACTGGTCCGATCTGGCTGATCAACACTTATCCGAGCTTTGATTGATACTAACAATCTGGTAAAGTCTGGTAAAGATCGGATGAAAAATGCAGGCCCTATCGTCTTAACGAAGCAAAATATAGCATTTTTAACTATATTAATGGCCATAACTCCGCTGTTACTGGTCCGATCTGGCTGGTTTTCGAACTTGTCCTAGCTTTCATTGATATTAATAATCTTGTAGCTTGGTAACGATCGGATGAAAAATGCAGGCCATATCGTCTTAACGAGACAAAAGTTAAAGACGGGCTGACGGCGGACAACTAGGCATTTTGTTAAACATGTTGCTAAATTTAAAGGAACATCTTGATATAGAATGTAACTTAACATTTATACTAACAAATGCGTTTCTTTTGAACACTATCACTAATATGTCAATTGACAATGTATATACGTGTGCTATATCACAGACCTACTGTGCATTTCAGGGTGCCTGTGCGTCAAATATGAATCGATATAATATACGTATTTGGATAATCCTCTAACTATTAATGTTAAACATATAAAACACAAATGTAATAACGCGATAAAGACATATACCAACATATGAATACAACCTTACCGATTTGAATAATCTCGACACTCGACACTTTTACCTACAGACCTAATAAATAAATAATAATATGTCTGTGTTTTACCTAGATCTTGATAAATGTACAAAGAAAAAATAAAACTATACAGTATAAGTAGCCTAACGTTACTGTATGACAGTAGCCTAACGTTACTGCATGCTACATTAGTGGCAAATTAAACCACAACTTCTTAGTCTTAGATCTATATTTATGTTAACATAAGTGACGGAAAGTGGTCCCTGACCAGTAGATTTAGTTGAGATATTATTACTGTATAAAAGTTTATTTCGAAATCCGCAACAAACAACTTAAAAACTATTTGTGTTTCGCAATAGGCTAATATTTATCTAAAGCCGATTTGAGAAACCTTTAGGCGCCCCTGTGACGTCACTGTAGGACCTTTTATTACCAATACGCATGCCTGACGCTAACCTGTCCTCTAGAAAGAGTAGCTGTGACCTTCTGTAGACAAGCTTTTCAGACGCAGCTAAAATGAAGTGGATAATAGGAAGTTTTGTTGGAGCTCTTGTTTTCTGTCTTATGATAGACTATGGTAAGTCATTTATTTTCGATATAAAGCTTCAGTAGGAACGTGTAGAAAACTTGATATTTTTCACGAATGCGGAAAAAAAAATCAGGTGGCAGCCATGATGGATACGGGCGCTTTTTGCAAACGATTGTACAGGTGTCCTCTGTTAAAAGAAGACGTATTTTTACTTCTGAAACAACACGATTCTGTTAATTTTGGGTGCAACATCAAAACTACGAAACAAATAGGACAAATACGGGAGACCTAAAACGATTTGTGAGCAAAAGTGTAGGCCGGTGTAAGGGTAAAATAGCATCCATTGGTAAAGGTGAATGTGGGTAATTCAGGAGCCAACCTGTTGTCGGTCGGCCAGTTTCAAAAATATAAGACTTGTTTTTTGTGGTCGAGTGACTGTTATAACTGTTTAAATTATATTTGTTCATTTTCTTGGGAGACCGAATTATGCTTGTGAGTGTCCATGAAGTTAGAAATTTAATGCCACTGTGAGAATCCTAGCTCTTGTGGTTTTATATATATTCTATACCTTCAATAAAGCTGTTATTCTGCTGGCCAAGCATGCTGCACAACTCAAGTTCAGGCTTTCAATCATGGCTTTCAGAGACATTGAATGATTGATACAGGATCAGTTTAGACAAAACGCAGTGCCTGCTCCTTCTCAAACTACCAACTCTCTCCTGCCAGTAACAGGACCGTGTTCCTAACAGAACGTAATTAGTCCTTGAGGACGGCTCATCTTGGACATAGTCAGCTATCATCCCAATCAACCATGTACAGTTAAAATTTTAAAATTATTTACAATAGAATTAAGGCTTTACAAAATCTATAAACGGTTACACGAGTATTGTTTGTGTTTTATTCCCAATAATCCCAATAAAAGTTTAAAAAACACTGGTCTTACCCGAGTAATATTATAAATCAACGTTCTTGTGAACCAAATATTTTCATAAGTTTTATTGTACAGATCCAAGTTCCTTTGAGATTACCCTCAATACAGTTGATTTTATCATTTCCCGCGAATTGTTACGTTTCCAAATATAGAAATACGCACCTTATTTGGAAAACGTAGTACAGAACGAGAGTCTGACAAGATCTCGTCTGATGTCATGACCCACAATGTTTGAGTGGCCGGCTGATAATTTTGATTCGTAACGTCGACATTGTAACTTGGATTGTCACCAGCTTTCATTTATGTTGAAATTTCAAGTACTTACGTTGGTGTCAACGTAATTTACACATTATGATAGTCCATACTTGCAAATCGTCCCAGTTCTGTCGAGACTATACCTAGTTTTGAATTCCGAAATTCTGAAAACAACTTGATTTACAGCAAGTGTTTGAGTAAGTTTTATGTCATTTTAGACCCTCGGAATCAAAAATTCATGTATGCCCCCGGACCTCCTGTCTGTGGACACGGTTACGGTTTGTGTACAATGCCTCATGTAAAGTTTACTGATTTTAATAGACGTTCCAGCCTTAAATAGGACGGTGGGGATCAGTGGGTGTCCCACTGTCAACGGGCGAAATCCATCCACTCAGCAAGGTTTGAATTTTGAACACCTTGTAGGTGATGCGAACGTTATACCTTTTGACCACTAAAGCTGTATCTATGACCAGATAATAACACTGCACATGCAAATCTATCTATTTACTAGGTAATACACAAACACAACTGAGTTCTACTACATACCTCCTTCATATTACTTGATACTTGTCGCACACACAACCCAGCCAGGTATCCTAGATACCTAGGCTCAGCTAAACAGCCTCCAACAGTAAATATCCCGATCACGGCACCAATACCGACGGTCAAGGAAAAATTACTACACTCGGCTGAGTTTGAACTCGGGACACTTTCCTGTAAGTGTTGTAGCAAACTCTCTACAGTTTGACTACTACCTAACAACGCACGAAATAAACATTTCTATTTTCATACACCCCCAGCTTAGTCCTACTTATATCTAAACCTTTATTACCACACGTCATGCACGCATCAAACATAAGGAGTCATGTTGCATACTTTGCCGTTCAAAATTATGTTTTACTGATCAGTAGTGTCGATACTGTATTAAATAGTTTCATGGTCCAATGACCAGTTTTGAACATAACTATATATCAGTCTTTGTTTGAATAATGCAATATAGTGTATGGGTTTTAAGAAATATATAGGTTCTGTCTTCAGAATGATGACCGAATGAAAACAAATGGAATGAAAACTTGTCACTGGTCCGTGGAACTTAATCTGTATGAAAAACATTAATTTATCAGTCAAGCAGACCTTTATAATTAAATGACCTAGATTTATATGCTGAACACCACAGGTGCACTTTAATTTCTCTTTTTAAATACCAGGCTTCCTGAAGTAACCATTTATTATCTTACATTTTTTTAGTCATTGTTTCATTTACCTGTCTGGTATGTCTACACAGTGATGTCCTGGGGCATACACCATAGTTCAAAGATCTAACCACATGGTAGTTCAAAGATCTAACCACATGGTGACAATGGAAAGGAAACTTGTCAACTTATCACTGTCATTGTATTTCTGCAGTAATATTTATTTGTGCCTCGAAGCTTTGTAATAAATATGGAACCTCCACATCTGAAGGGAACACAATTTAAAACCACTTAAGCATGTTAATCTAACAATTGCTTTTGTTTTGTATCGAGAACTTGATTTTAAAATTAAAATAATTTGATTGATGAATTTTTGAATGATAATAATGTGATACATGGATGATGCAATTGTTTAAATTGAGTTGTAATTAAAGTGTCTTATATATTGTGAGATTCTACATGTATTTATCTCAAAAACCCCATACAAGTTGATGATACAACTGAAAGTTTATCTGTGATGTCAATTTACCTCTATATATTGTTATAAATCATTGTTCAGATATAAAAAAAAGTGTTTTTTTTTCTTAATACTTTTTCGGGTCGGACCCTTAAAAATAGGGTGGGTCAGGCCACTGGAAACACAGGTATTTTTTTTGGCCTTACTGAAATCTGCAGAGATTATGCATAGGGAATGATAACCAAACATATAATAAAATAAACATTTTTACACAGTAATTAACTCAGTATTGATCAAAAGAGATATTTTTTAACCACTTATAGAAGCCCCCTTTTGCAAAATATATATGGCTTTATGGGTATTAAAACAAAAGTATACAAATATTTCATTCTTAAGAACTCAGTGGTTAGATCATAGCTTAACAGATGGAGTCACTGACCAGAGAACGGTACAGTTGCATGAGACAGTATGGCATATTAAATAAGTAAAAATGAGAAAATGAAAACAAAATCCTGATTATATTTCAGACTTATCTAAACAGTGTCTTTGTTTCAGTCATATCTATGCGGCTGTCTGGATTCCGAATTTGATACAAAGTCACAGTTTTATATATATAAAGTTCATGTTAATTGTTTTCTCTTGCAGGAGTGGGCCAGAGTGTAAGTAGTATCAAGTGTTACGAATGTAACTCCTACTTCCAGCAAGACTGTGGAGATTGGTTTGACAACAGAACATTCAACTTGGTCCAATGCCCGATTGGCGTCAAAATGTGCAGGAAAATTGTGCAAGAAGGTGGGTGTGTTCGATAGCTGCTGTGAGATAACAGGGCTTTTGCCCAGACGATTGAAATTGGTGGAAAATCGCTCGATTTGGGGATTTGTGATTTTTTCATATGGCAACATCTACTTGCGGTTGTAAAAGCTGGTTTCATTTTAGGAATTTTGGGTTTATTTCAATGCGCCAGTTGACTTGAAAACCTTTTGATGTTCAATTTCCACTTTGTGTGAGGAATCAGGGCCTCCTCTGATCAATTTTTTTCTTGCGCCATCACTTGCGCCAAATGAAAAAAGTTGGAGCCAAATTGGAGAAATTAGAGCCATTTGGCTCTAGTGGCCCAAGCCATATTTCTTCTAGAGTTTTATGTATAAATGTATTTTAAATGTGAAAATAAGAGATTTGGTTTATATCTGGTGCACTAAGGAATGAAATGAATAAAACGAATAAAACCAAACAATATTAATAAAAATTACATATATGTTTTCGAACCCCCGATATCTGGAAAGTTTCTACATCACATGCTTGCTTAAATCAACTAGCTGAACCTAATGACAGCAGGAATCATACATAAAGGCTTTCATTTGATTGTTTAAGATGTATAGGTAGGCCTTTATATCAGTAACAAGTTCAGAACCAGCCGTTTTTAGCTCTACTGATCAGAGATCAGCAGAGCTTATGCTGTGGTGCGGCGTCCGTCTGTCCGTAAACTTTTATTTGTAGCGACAACTCCTCTGAAACTACTGGATGGATATTCATGAAACTTTACAGAAATGTTGCCCATAAAGTCTAGTTGATCCTAGCAAAAATTCATGTTGATGTGAAATCCAAGATGGCCGCCAAAGCTAAAAATAGAGTTTTAAAATACAAGTTTGTAGCGACTACTTCTTGAAAACTATAAGTGATATTGATATGGGACTTTTTCTAAAATGATCAGCATGACATGATGTTGATCCAGGCTCTCCTCTGGGCATCGCCAATGGCGAAAGAAAAAAGAAAATGGCTCTAAATTTTAAAGTTTGGCGAAAATGTCTGGCGACATCGAAATTGTCAAAAAGCCAAACTTGTTCAATTTCTCTTTTGTAATCGGCCTGCTACAAATATACCTCAACACTAATCACCGTGACGGGTGTACATTGAATGTAGTCTAAAACAACATAACTAACCAATTGACATCTACCACGCGCGACCACTTAACATTAAATAAACAAAGAAAGCTGGAGTGCGTGGTCCAGTGGTAGAGCGCCGAACTCCAGATCGAGAGGTCGTGGGTTCAATCCTCGCCGCGGCCACGTTATTTATCCTTGAGCAAGATAATTAATCCACATTGCATAGTACTGGTTCTACCCAGGAAGCCATCGAGAGTGATTAATCTAAGTTGTAATAACTTGTTTCGCAATCGATGTAAAATAAATATGTTTAAACTTAATAAAGTATTACACCACTGACTAATATCTAGCCAATTAGGTTCTAACCAATCAAACACAAATCAACTCATTAATTTACATATTTTACATGATTGACCAGATCCACGTGACATTTGTTTTGTTTTTGTTCATTCATAATTTCGAGGTGTCTGAATCTGGATTACACAAAACACTGGTTTATTAATCAGTTTCCAGGAGGTTTTATGTATATTTCATTGCCAAAATATGTTTTTAATGTATATGGCAGTTCATCTTTTCAAAATAAATTAAAAAAGACGTAAATGTAACCGAATGTCATGGGTTTGTTAGGTGTCGATTGGTTAGTTATGTTGTTTTAGACTACATTCAATTTACACTCGTCACAGTGATTAGAGTTGAGGTCTATTTGTATCAGGCCGATTACAGCAGAGAAATTAAACATGTTTGGCTTTTTGGCAATTTCGATGTCGCCAAAGTTCGAAATTTAGAGACATTTTCTTTTTTCTTTCGCTATTGGCGATGCCCAGAGGAGGGCCTGGGAATTATCTGGGCAGTGGTTGCAGCTAATATTTATCTGATGTTTTTAGAGTTTGTAGACTGGCAAACTTAGTCTTGCTTACAAATCATAACCAGCTACAGTACACAGTCTTATAGAGCTGTGTAGATGCAAACTGTAAAACAATAAACAAAATATTGGCAGGTCATATGAGAGTTAATTGTTTCAAACAAATGAAGAATGACATTAAACAAGAGGTCAATGACCTTGAAGCTCTACTGATTGATTTTGATTTCAGGAAGTAGTCGCTACAAACTGTTTTTTTGAAAATCTATTTTTAGCCGTGGTGGCCATCTTGAATTTCCGGCCGACCTGAAATTTTGCTAGGATCAATAAGACATCAAGAGCAACATTCCTGTGAAGTTTCATGAAAATCCGTCAAGTAGTTTCAGAGGAGTAGTCGCTACAAGTTTTCATTATATAACTCTATGTAAACAAAGATGGCCACTGACAGCCATGTTTAAGATTGAATCAAAATAATGTTCGACTCCGATAACCATCATGTCATGCTGATCATTTTAGAAAAAGTCCCATATCAATATCTCTTATAGTTTTCAAGAAGTAGTCGCTACAAACTTATTTTTTAAAAATCTATTTTTAGCCATGGTGGCCATCTTGAATTTCCGGCCGACCTGAAATTTTGCTAAGATCAATTAGACATTAAGAGCAACATTCGTGTGAAGTTTCATGAAAATCCGTCAAGTAGTTTCAGAGGAGTAGTCGCTACAAGTTATCATTATATAACTCTTATGTAAACATACATGGCCACTGGCAGCCATGTTTAACGTCGAATCAAAATAATGTTCGACTTGAATAACCATCATGTCATGCTGATCATTTTAGAAAGTCCCATATCAATATCACTTATAGTTTTCAAGAAGGTAGTCGCTACAAACTTGTATTTTGAAAATCTATTTTTAGCCATGGCGGCCATCTTGAATTTCCGGCCGACCAAAAATTTTGCAAGGATCAATTAGACATCAAGAGCAACATTCGTGTGAAGTTTCATGAAAATCCGTCAAGTATTTGCAGAGGAGTAGTCGCTACAAGTTATCATTATATAACTCTATGTAAACAAAGATGGCCACTGGCAGCCATGTTTAACGTCGAATCAAAATAATGTTCGACTCGGATAACCATCATGTCATGCTGATAATTTTAGAAAAAGTCCCATATCAATATCTCTTATAGTTTTCAAGAAGTAGTCGCTACAAACTTATTTTTTAAAAATCTATTTTTAGCCGTGGCGGCCATCTTGAATTTTCGGCCAACCTGAAATTTTGCTAGGATCAATTAGACATCAAGAGCAACATTACTGTGAAGTTTCATGAAAATCCGTCAAGTAGTTTCAGAGGAGTAGTCGCTACAAGTTTTCATTATATAAATCTATGTAAACAAAGATGGCCGCTGGCAGCCATGTTTAACGTCGAATCAAAACGATTTTCGACAAGGACCAACATCATGTCATGCTGATCATTTTAGAAAAAGTCCCATAGCAATATCCCTTAGAGTTTTTAAGAAGTAGTCGCTACAAACTTGTTTTTTAAAAACCTGTTTTTAGATTTGGCGGCCATCTTGGATTTCACATCTACATGAATTTTTGCTAGGATCAACTAGACTTCATGGGCAACATTTCTGTAAAGTTTCATGAAAATCTATTCAGTAGTTTCAGAGGAGTAGTCGCTACAAAAAAAGTTGTCTCGGTATCAAGACAACAATCGGCATGCCAGTGTCATGTGGCTAACTCTAGAATGAATTCTGTAATTGCAGTGCCTTTTTGCATACCAAAAACCAACAAATCGTCTAATAAGTCCAGTAAGCGACTCCTTGGTCGAGGGGTTAACAACATTGCGTTGTAGACCTTATTGCCTCTCACCGCTGCGGGTTCAAATCCCACTGGGAGTTCGACTTGTATGTGAGTAAGTGTCGATTCTTACGGATGGCAGAAGGTGAACAGTACTGGTTCTGCCCAGGAAAAGTGGATGGTCTGCCACCTTACATGTGTTGAAAATGACTTAAAATACCATACATACAAACAAACAAACAGTATTTTTGCTATTACTATGAAACATCGCTAATATATGCGCATAATGCAAGCACTCGCATGGTGAACATGCTCTTGATTATTAATTACATTCATTATAACGTTGCAAGAACTAAGGTTATATGATAGTGCCTTTGGGTAAATTAACTCCTGGAAGCAATTCTTTTGGGAAAATGTTGTAATAATTATTATATGAGACGGTTTCTCAAGAACGTTATAGTCGAGCCTGTTGCACTGTTGTGTAGTTTTTATTCCAGACTGTGAGACATTTTGGGATGTCTAAAGAAATATCAGTAATTTTATACCTTGGATTTATCATTATCAACCACACATCTGTTTAATAAATGTATAATCATCCATTAACAAATGACTTTCTCTGATATTTCAGTCTACTACAACGATGAATGGAATACACGCTACATTCGTGAGTGTGCTCCGACTGGAGAAGTGGGAGGGGACGAAGGACGCGAGTGCGTGGAGCGTACCGGAACATACCGTGTGAAGATGCGATACTGCCACTGTGATAACCAACAAGGGTGCAACGGTGCCGAATTTGTCGCTGTTCCAATGCTCATGATGATTTTACCAGCATTAATAACAGTAGGATTGCTCTTCAGAAGATCTTAACCAACACCACTACATAATATTTCATAGTGATATGTTCATTTTTGTTTTGTAAACTATGCAAAAATTTTAATGAAGCCATTTTCAGGTAGCGAGTAAAACTTATCGATTCACTCAACTTTTTAATGAACTCCTATCATATAAGGGAAAAAGAACAAAAAACGATGTCGTAACAGTAAAATTGTTTAATTTTACGCGATTTGAAAAATGATTAAAGGAAGAAAAATATAGAAATTTCTACAGCTTTTTGTAGTTATATTGTTTGTAGATCATTGAGTTATGTGTTTGGTGCATCTAGAGATTTGTTTATTTTATGTTACGACACTCTGTATGATGTAGATGCAATAGTTTTAGATTTTATCAGATTAGTTTTTTTATCGGAGTCTTTTGAATTATGTCGATTCCTAATATGTTTTACCATTGTTAAAATTAATACGTGGACCAACGATCCATTATTGTATACCAAAGTGTTGTGTCATCAAATTACTTGTCGCATCATGCAATAAAATGAAATGTCAGATTTATAGAAATTCAAATCTTACATTTACAGTCAGATCTGATTTACATACACATTTTGTTATCAAATTTCATCCAAAAGCTCTATCATATAAATATGCCCCATCTATATGACCAGCTTCATGGTATACAACTATACACTTGTAAACAAAATCTCCTTTTATTTGGAATACTCAGTCACTGTTTGTAGTGTAGATATAGAAAATAATGTTAGACACGTAATTTAAAAGTGAAATATATCCTTAACATGTTTACTTCTATAGCTTTAAGTATCAGGGAAAACTATTTGATTTTCTGCACTGCAGCATTTTCGATCTGATGAAAATCGTACAGCTGGTCGTATATTAACAGTGGATAGCACTCCAGTTATAGATAAAAAAATAATTTGAAGTATAGGACAGCAATAAAATCTATTTTAGGCAATTAATAAAAATGTCGCTGGGTCAAAAGAACAAGATCAGCCTGTTACTCAGTGGAGCATGCTTGAAAATCTCGCCCAAGTTGCCATGTGCTGTTGAACATGCCTATGTGTGCAAGTACTTCTATATACTGATATATGGAGTTGATTTACAAGGGAGTTAAATATAGAAAAGTAAGTGTGTAAATGAGTGCAATAAAATAAGTGTTTGTATGGTCGTGTTATTTTTGCTTTTCACTTAAACAAAATAGACAAAGTACAAGAGCTACCCAGTCAGAGAATCCACCTCTTTCCAAGTGTATTTTGTGATTAAAAAGCAGCTGTTTTGTTTGCTCTCCGTGTCGCAAGGTGTGAAGTCCGGATGCTTGGTGCATGTCACAAAGTGTCTGGATTTTGTTATGTTTTATTATGAAATCTGTACAATAGATTCAATTTTTACATGCACTGCTGTTTTAGTTTAGCTTTTTTTGTCAAGTAAACGATGTACGCATGTGTATTTTTATTCAAGATTTTTAATTTGAGAACGAATTGCATGATTGTTATGAAACATGGAAATATCATTTTATGCTATTAAACGTGGGTTAGTTGTTAAAAGAAAAAAACAATCCCTGCTTGAAAAAATAAAGGTTGCATATTAGGACCAAGGTGACCTCTAAAAGGTGACTGAATGGAGTTTTGTAGGTATGAAGGTTGCAGGTCCATTCTGCATAATTTCTTCTGGATGTAAATATAGAATGGGCTGAAATTTCGTTGCCCAATCAGCTTTTCTAATTTATATTATTAAACATATCGAAAGTTTGCCAACAGGTTTGGTGTGATTTCTAGTGTGAGGAGATATTTGATGTAAATATTCATACAGCAATGCCACAGTTTCAGATTACAGTTGTCAATAACATTCTACAAATAGCCACGCTTTTAAATGCTTTTTCACATCGTACAAAGTGTTTATACAATTATATGTGTATGAATATATGATGAAAGGGCATTATATGATGTGAATATATGAGTACAGTAAAGCATGTTGTGAAAGCATTGGTTTCCATGTGGTTAACCATTTGTATACATGTGTACATAAGGTATCCTGACTTTTGTACACGGTTTAATCAATTGCTTAATGTGAGAAGAGATTGGTTTTGCCTTGTAACACAGTCCAGATACAGTAGTTGTAGTATTGTTACAAATTATTTTAAATACTAACCATCACATCTCTTGCAAAAAAAAATATTGAACTAAATGTTTTTTACAAGGTCTTTTATCACTAGTGTATATAATTGTTTTATAAAGTTTTTAAAATATTATATAGGTACGAATATGTCCATTTATGTTATTTTTTTGATATTTTGGAATTGTTTTTGTAACATTCCCCAAAAACTAGTCGCATTAAAAAAAGATCACTATGTTAAAATTTATATTCAAGAAACTGTCAAAAGACTTTCCGAGATAAAAAATATCTTTAAACATTGATTTGTTTTACCTATAGTATCTAAGATGGAATATGAAAATAAAAACAGAATTTTGTATCTTAAGAAACGTGCTGTTTTCTTTTCTTATCCATTTGTAATGATAAAAAAAATGTAGATCAAGATGAAATAAAGTGAAACACTTTGTGAGTGTGCTTTATTTGTACGTCTGTGCCACTACAGAAGTGTATTAACAAAATTCATGGATGTATTTTTGTTAATAGTGTCCCAAGCGATCAGGATAAAATGTTTTCAAAATTGTCTTGTTTATTTCGAGCAATCTAATCTTGAGATGAAAAGATAAGGTAACGTCCGTTCTCGCTACTAAATGTGTATCTTGCTTGCAGGATTTTCACCAAACTCAGTCAGAATGTTCTTAATATTCATCTAAAATCATGTGCAAAATTTCAGGTCAATGTGACCTACTTACGACAAAATATAGATCACGTCCGGTCTCCACTACGACATGCGTATCATTTTTCTCGCCGGAGTTTCAACAAACTTCATCACAATGTTCTTTATTATCTCTACTGATCGGCCGGAAATTCAAGGTGGCCGCCACGGCTAAAAATAGAATTTTAAAAAACAAGTTTGTAGCGACTACTTCTTGAAAACTATAAGTGATATTGATATGGGACTTTTTCTAAAATGATCAGCATGACATGATGTTGGTCCTTGTCCAAAATCGTTTTGATTCATCATTAAACTTGCTGCCAGCGTCCATTTTTGTTTACACAGAGTTATATAGTAAAATCTTGTAGCGACTACTCCTCTGACACTGCTTGACGGCTTTACATGAAACTTCACAGGAATGTTGCTCTTGGTGTCTAGTTGATCCTAGCAAAATTTCAGGTCGGCCAGAAATTCAAGATGGCCACCACGGCTAAAAATAGGTTTTTAAAAGATAAGTTTGTAGCGATTACTTAAAACTGTAAGTGATATTGATATGGGACTTTTTTATGAAATGATCAGCATGACATGATTTTGGTACTTGTCGAAAATCATTTTAATTCTACATTAAACACGGCTGCCAGCGGCAATCTTTGTTTACATAGAGTTGTATAGTAAATACTTGTAGCGACTACTCCTCTGAAACTAGTACTTGAAGGATTTTCATGAAACTTTATAGAAATGTTGCTCTTGATGTGTAGTTGATCCTAACAAAATTTCAGGTTGGTCGGAAATTCAAGATGGCCGCATGGCTAAAAATAGATTTTTAAAAAGCAAATTTGTAGTGACTACTTTTTGAAAAGTAAGTGATATTTACTTTTTCTAAAATGATCAGCATGACATGATGTTGGTCCTTGTCGAAAATTATTTTGATTCGATAAACATGGTTGCCAGCGATCATCTTTGTTTACATAGAGTTATATATAAAAACTTGTAACGACTACTCTGAAACTACTTGACAGATTTTCATGAAACTTCACAGGAATACTGATCTAGCTATCAGAACCTACCTGTATTCATCTAACATGTGCAGAAAATCGGGTCGCTGTGACCTACATTTGACGAAATATAGGTCACGTCCGGTCTCCGCTACGATATGCGTATCTTGCTTCTTTCTCGCAGGATGGTCACCAATGTTCCTTATATGCATCTAACATCATGTGCAGAATTTCTTTGAACGAAATATAGGTATCTGCTAGGGTGTGCATCCCCCACTGTTAATGACATAAAAAGTAAGTATATGGGGAAGAATATATATAGGTTGACATAGGTGTTGATCAAATCAAAAATCAGGACTACTTGTGAGAAGGTGTCGATTCTTACGGATGGCGGGAAGTGTAGAGTACTGGTTCTACCCAAGAAAAGTGGGTGGTCTGCCTCCACCACAAAAAAATCGACCGTCATATATAACCTTACTTGTGTTGAAAATGACGTAAAAAACATACAAACAAACAAGCCTTCACAATAGGGCTCGATATGTAGGGGATTCTAGTTAGATAAGTAAGTGAAAGTTACATTGTATTTAAAAAGGCTTGCCTTCAGAATTTAACTAGAAAACCAAATTAATATATCTAAAATATATTTCGAGAAAGCTCTGCAATATAAAAGAAAAC
Source organism: Cyrtodaria siliqua (assembly GCA_037043455.1). NCBI lineage: Eukaryota > Metazoa > Mollusca > Bivalvia > Adapedonta > Hiatellidae > Cyrtodaria > Cyrtodaria siliqua. Next base: position 65,362 of record JAWPHD010009943.1, read on the forward strand.
GCACGCAGGTGTTGGTCAAATGTCTAATGACTTCAAGATCATTAGGCCGACTGTCAAAGTTCCTGCTAGCTGTGGAGATCTCTTGGTTACCATATGTAGGAACAGGATATGGTTAAAAGTGACCCACAACACCTCTAGAACCGCATCTTAACCTAAGTGAAGGGCATGGCTGGTCAAAATGGCCGCCATTGGTCATATTTTAAGGAGTTGCTTGTTTAAAACAAGATCTAATTACCAAAAGAAAAGAAGAAAAAAATGACGATTACAACTGATTATGTAACATTCATAACACTTCACAAGAACTCTAAGCTGGTTGGTCCTCAGTGAAATTTAACTTATTGTGAAAAATACGGAGATGATGTAAGATGTAATGATTGGTGAAGTTGTCTGTAATCTCGTATGTCTTCGAGAAGTTCTCTGTACACAAAATAAACAAGATTGAGATCTAAGCAGTTCTGGAAGCGTAAGCGAGTTTTGATTTTTGGTTACCAATCCAACAATAAATGACAGAAAGGGGTATTTAGGTCTATTCTCCAGTTATAAGACAGGTAAAATTGACTGACCAGTATAAAGAATGACCAGTTACGTAACCTGTCAACAAAGAGTTGTTGTAAACAGTTGTGCCGGTAGGCGGGTCAGTATAAATGTAATGTTTTAAGGTTGCCATAGGGGGCATTGTTATCCGTCTATAAGTTCTTGGGTGAAATGTCAACGTCAAGTAATCAAATATTGGCATAAATATTTTTGCTTTGTTCACAGAAAATAACAAAACAACAATAACTCTCAATGTATAAACCAAATAATAATACGCAAAACCGCCTTAAACAGACTTACGAAGCTCAACTTGTGAGAAAGTGTCGATTCTTACGGATGGCTGGAGGTAAACAGTACTGGTTCTACCGAGGAATAAGTGGGTGGTCTACCTCCACCATAAACAAATCGACCGTCATACATGAATAGCCTTCAATTATATAAAACAGACTTCGAGCTAAATTTGATTAAAATAAAAATACTTATTTTAGATGAAACATTTCCTAATTCGTAATTATAATAATTCCTATTATATAATTATAAAATATAACAAATGGTTGGTCATTTTCGGCACATATTAAGCTCAATACCATAGTCCATTTCTTGCTGATATATTCCCTTTAATTCCGTTCGTTTAAAAACAAAAATGACATATTGTATATAAAACAATATTCACCCATTTTTTTCAGTCACCCATGTGCCCAAAAATATGCATTCCCCAAGATACAACTATACGTCACAATAAAAATGTTGTCTTCCAAAGATTAAGCTAGAACATCTACTTGAATATAGTTGGTGAGAAAGTGTCCTAAAAGTTATTCGGTTCCGGCAGGGACTCTAATTGCACATGGTAAGGCAGCACTGAACAGTTTCTTTGAGTTTTTCACTTTGATAACGCAATCGTATAATTACACATGGTAGTAGTGAATGTGATGTAAGGCACACGCTAACGCACACGCATCCTTTACATGTGAACACTTGTATTTCTGTGCTGATGTGTACTTCTAGCACGTCGTGCTAGGTGCATATGCAATATGTAACGCATGTCAAGGATTTGACCAGAGCGTAAAGAGGTGGACCACCTTGATTCAAAATGTTTGGTAGAAAGAACTGATGGTGAAAAATGGGAAGAAAGTGTCTGGTAAGAAAAAACGGTCGTGGCGTGTTTACGTCTTCCTGACATTTTGTTTTCAATATTGTTTAAACACCATTGACTTGGTCGGTTATTATGTTAAACTGTGTTTCCAGTTCCAACCCAGATATAATGCTATTTTCTCTCGGCAGCTATTTTACGCTTGCGTAAAACCTTGCTTGTGTTCAATGTATATGAATTGTACAGTTCCGAGATATATGCAGGCATGCGTGTTTTATTTAGTGAAACTTTTAGAAAGAGTATGGTGTGTTTAATACGGCTTGTACTATTTTATAATATTCTTCTATTTTGCAATTTAAATTTCGGAATAATCGAGACAAGATTCATTGCCCAATCCAACTCTTTAAAATACGCAAATGACTTTCTTTTGTTAACATACAAACACTAATTAAGTCTTTAAAATAACACTGTTTTCTTTAAACGGAAAGATGCATTTTGTTTCGTAGACATAAGAGCACTTGTATAAAGCAGTAACATACTATGGTAATGTATACTAAAACAATGTCATAATTCACGATGACATGTAGTGTCAAGTTCGCATACATTAACAAAGGATAAGCTTCACCAGTTTACACTGCTTAGCCAAAATATGTTAAGAGAGACCACTAAAACTGTAAACTATCTGTGCGACTGTGTTATCGTTAGTGAAATAGTTCAGTATGGAAAACTAGACGACTCCGCTAAAGGATAGACATAATAAGAAATAGTTGTATAGTATATGCATATTATAACAGTATCTCTTCTTCTCTCTATCAAGTCTCTGACATGAAATCACTTGCCCCTCACCGCTCATGGGCCTAGGAATGTTTATGTGAGAAAGCTATCCAGCCGGCTTGCGGAACGTCGGTGGTTCTACACAGGTGCCCGCCCGTGCACGAAAGTTGCCCGGAGGGGCACCTGGGGTCTTCTTCCACCAGTGGGAGCTGGGAAGTCGCCATATGATCTTAGCTGTTGATGCGACTATAACATCCAATTCAATTCAATTCTTCTCTCTTTCCTTTCGCTATACTATTGTATTATATACATATTCTATAAGAACATCTCTTCTTCTCTCTATCCTCTCGCTATACTAATGTACTGTATTCATATATCTTCTCTCTATCCTCCCGCTATACTAATGTACTGTATTCATATATCTTCTCTCTATCCTCTCGCTATACCAATGTACTGTATTCATATAGCTTCTCCCTATCCTCTCGCTATACTAATGTACTGTATTCATATACTATAGCACTATTTCTTCTCTCTATACTCCCACTATACTAATGTACTGTATTCATACATTTGTATACTATAACACTATTTCTTCTCTCTACCCTCTCGCTATAATAATGTACTGTATTCATACATTTGTATACTATAACACTATTTCTTCTCTCTACCCTCTCGCTATAATAATGTACTGTATTCATATACTATAACACTATATCTTCTTATCCCAATCCTCTCGCTATACTATTGTACTGTATTCATATACTATAACACTATATCTTCTTATCCCTATCCTCTCGCTATACTATTGTGCTGTATTCATATACTATAACACTATATCTTCTTATCCCTATCCTCTCGCTATACTATTGTACTGTATTCATATACTATAACACCATATCTTTTTATCCCTATCCTCTCGCTATACTATTGTACTGTATTCATATACTATAACACCATATCTTTTTATCCCTATCCTCTCGCTATACTATTGTACTGTATTCATATACTATAACACCATATCTTTTTATCCCTATCCTCTCGCTATACTGTTGTACTGTATTCATATACTATAACACTATATCTTCTTATCCCTATCCTCTCGCTATACTGTTGTACTGTATTCATATACTATAACACCATATCTTCTTATCCCTATCCTTTCGCTATACTATTGTACTGTATTCATATACTATAACACTATATCTTCTTATCCCTATCCTCTCGCTATACTATTGTGCTGTATTCATATTCTATAACACTATATCTTCTTATCCCTATCCTCTCGCTATACTATTGTACTGTATTCATATACTATAACACTATATCTTCTTATCCCTATCCTCTCGCTATACTATTGTAATGGAAGTCTAGATGTGGCTCGGCTAGTTTCTGTTGTAATGGAAGCCTGTGGCTCGGCTAGTATCTGTTGTAATGGAAGCCTGTGGCTCGGCTAGTTTCTGTTGTAATGGAAGCCTGTGGCTCGGCTAGTTTCTGTTGTAATGGAAGCCTGTGGCTCGGCTAGTATCTGTTGTAATGGAAGCCTGTGGCTCGGCTAGTTTCTGTTGTAATGGAAGCCTGTGGCTCGGCTAGTTTCTGTTGTAATGGAAGCCTGTGGCTCGGCTAGTTTATGTTGTATACATCATTCATATTAATTCACACACACACGAGAGTCACCTTGATACCTTGTAGGGTTCGTCCGTCATGGGTATTGACAGCACTTATGTGGTTATTATACACATGTTCAGATGTTGTGGGGTTTATTCGCATAACCCCACAAAATAATAGCATTTTGATATTCCTGGTACCACCTCATAGGTTGTAGGGTTAACCCCACAGTTCCACAAACACCCCATACAATGAACAATCTACCTCAAAAATAACCCCCCATGTAGCCTGTGAAAGAACTCATAAACTCTTGATTGAAGTACACTTTATTTTAATTATATGTACAACTTGGTTTGAATAATTTAGCCTTAGAGAGATAGTGGCATACATAGTAAGATAATTTAAAGAGACATCTCTGAAGATAGCTTAATTAAAGATACCTCGTTAACAATTAAGATATCTGTTTTATGGTAGAAAGAAATAACTCTACCTTAAAGCGATATATTTTTAAGTTAGAAATATATCTCTTTAAGCTTGAGAGATATCTCTTTAAGCTAGAAAGGTATATTTAACATTTATGAATTAAGGAGCAGTTGTTTGTTTTTTAATTGTAAAAAGTGATGAAATAGGGAAAAACTAGGCATATCATGATGCAAGGGAACAAGGCCATTTATTTTCGGGGAACAAGGGAACACTGTATGTTATTGCTAATATGTTTGGGGAACAAGGGAACGTTGAAAACCTATTTTTGGGGAACATAGCAAAATATTTGTGGGGAACAAGGAGAATTGGGTCATATTTTTAGGGAACATGGACCCCGCTGGGAGGGCCTGCGTAGCATGGCAGACACCAGTAACGTTTAATGACTTTAATACACGTTCCTGCAGACACTTATACGGATCACTTCGTCGTCCGTCACACTTAACCATGGCCATAACTTGAAACGTATTTGACCTATGTTCATGAAACTTCACACACGTCTTCATCTTACCAACGTAATCTTTTCGTAACAACATGTTCTTTAATTTCGGCAGAGTTTTGTCACTTTTCATAAAACTTTAACGTGTAACCTAACCAAGCTCATAACTGGCCATAACTTGAAAGGTATATACATGCAACTTAACAAATATCTTTATCTTACCACACTGAAGGTCGTAACACATGTCCAATTCCCTTGTTCCCCAAAACCCCTGGGAGACCTTAAAAAATACGATTTTTATGGTACATGTGATAACAATTAAAACACTATTTTGACAGATACAATTATTTTTTGTGAGCATTATTTTACCAGGGATATAAATATACTTATATATTTATTTTTTATCCCTGGTTTTTAAAATTCATAGATGTTCTCATATACATAACAATCTATCTTCTATGATATTAGCGTCCAATTTTCATTCAAATCCATATATTTATATATATATATATAGACATCAATACCAATCAATGACTCCTACAATGTAACAATGGTGTTGTTTATATTAGAAAACCCTACTGGTAGCCCCTGAATATTGCGCAGGCGCAGTTAAGGTTTTATGGAATTTGTAATAGTCTGGTATTTTTTTACCTTTACACCGCTTATTGTGACATATCACGTGACTGTGTTTTCGATTGAAATTTTATGCAAATGAGCACAGGTGTGCAGCGCCGCCAAGGTAAATTTGTAAACCATTTCCGCCATTATGGGTCGGATAACAACGAAATGCCTAGTAATAACTTTAGGATTGCTGTTATTGATTGACGAAAGTAAGTATATCTGTATTTACAAATAAAAGACAACAATGTCTATCGAATAACGCACCTGGTATGGCGATCCAGGTGTAAATCACGACCATAATGCCAGTGTTTGGCTACCCCACCACCCTGAGTCATATACAGGAAATGCGACGTTTTATGAGTTTGTTAGTGTCTTTTCTGCTGTTGTTTACGATGTTTTTGCTTGAACATTTGAACTCAAATTGACAATATCAACTTGTAAATTATTATATAAGTTTAAAAGCGTTCTGTAATTCTTGGTCACACCTGTTACAGGTAAATACATTTGGTACCAGGGGAAGTAATTCAGGTATATTCAAAGAATATATAACAAATTATATTTATTTAATAATTACAATAATATACCTATCACTCAGTAATATATTGTCATTGAAAGGAGTTATTGTCCAGTGGTAGAGCGTAAGCAGATTGTGGGTTCAATCCTCCACATTGTCATGTAATTTATCCTTGAAGTTCAGATCGTCGCCATCATGGATTTTAGTAAGGCGTTTGATGTAGTCCTCCATGGCAGACTACTGTACAAGGCAGATCACTACGGCATCAGAGTACGGCATCAGAGGAGACACAAATCGCTGGAGTGAGGCATTTCTGAGCAACCGAACCCAGCAAGTAGTGGTTGATTGTTGTGCAACCTCCAGGAAGGCAACCATAGAATCGGGTGTTCCCCAGGGTTTCGTTGTAGGACCTCTTCTATTTCTGTTATATATAAACGACCTATACCGACAACTGTGAGTTCCAAGGTACGACTATTTGCAGATGACTGTGATTTACAGAGAAGTTAGATCATCCTCGGATGCTACCCTATTGCAGAAAGACCTGGACAGCCTAGCCCACTGGGAACACAGATGGAAGGTGTCCTTAACATTGACAAATACACATCATACACATAACAAGATCAAGAAAAACTATCAGCACTACTTACACACTTCATAATCAAACACTATCGACAGTAAACAAGCTACATATCTACAGGTGAAATTCACAGACTTATCATGGTCCCCACAATCATGTCAACAAAGTCACAAATAAAGCTATAGCCAAAGCCTTGAATTCCTAAAATGCCATCTACACTCTGCAAGAGCCGAAACTAAACAAGCAGCCTACTGCTCCGTAGTCTTACTAACCCTCGATACAGTTCCTCTGTATGGGATCCGTATCATATCAAGGATATATAGAAACTTGAAGGGCCGGGTACAACGAAGACCAGCTAGATTTGTGTGCAACAACCATTCCAAGGCTCCGGGCACAGTTACCAATCTACTATTAAACTTGAAATGGGACTCTCTTGAACACAGAAGACAAACCAGTCACCTTTCTCTTTTCTACAAAATAGTTTACAACATTGCCTTGTCCTCCTGGGTGGATTGAGTAGCTTGGGAAACTTGGCAATCTTTCACCTTTTTTTAACCTCCCATGCATGGCCATATAATCTTAATTGATTCTTTGCCATTATTGTATAAAAGGAAGAACAAGATAATTAATTCACATTGCTTATTACTGATTATATCCAGGAAGTCATGGAGAGTGATTAATATACGTTGCGCGAACGTATTTTGCCATCAGTGTAAGACGAAAAGAAATATGCTTAACCTAATTGTCTTAAAGGTTATGATCAATTTTGACACTGTCCATTTGCCTCTACTCCTACTGAAGGTTCAGGTTCAGTTCCTGAGGCATCACATCTTTAGGAGTTTTCAGACTCACTGACACGCAGTAATTATGAGTGCAAGGTACTGTAAGTGTCCACTTTTAAAATTCAGATGGGATATCAAGATGTCATAAGACATCGACAGTTTTTTTTTTTACTATATAACTGACACCGGATACCGGCGTCTTCCCCTTTCTGGGGAACCTACATTTTTTCCCTATTTTTAAAAAAGAAAAAAAATACATGGACAAAAAAACGATAAATCGCCTTGACGCTTCGCAATTGTTTATCGTAGAACACTTTACGGTTTACCTTTTACGACAATGACTAATAACAAGGGAAGTAACTGTTGTGGTTTCCGGTATATTTTGTGAACTTTTATCAGCGATGTTGCACAACTGGCAAAATTACCGCAAGAATTTTTTTCCCCTAAATCATAAAAAATTGTGCTTTTTTCCCCTCTGAAAGGGCCTGGGCGCCTTCCCCTATTTGTAAAAATAACCCCTGATCGATGTCATGCCTTGTGTACCTTAAAACAATATCTGATATAAATTAAGATGTATAATTATATAATATGGAAAAGAGGTGACGATATGCCATCGATTCAGGGCTGTAAATCAAGTTTCTTTGAAAGAGCTGCAAATTCCGAGGTATGGATTAAGGTTTGGAAGTAATAGAAGAAAGAAAGATAAATATGTATATAATAGATACTACAGTATGTTATGAAATTTATATAACCAGTCTTCATAAAGTTATGTTTTTGACCAACTTTTTTCCGCAGGTTTTGCTATCCAGTGCTACCAATGTGACAGCAATGAGAATTCAGACCTATGTCCGCAGGAGATGCCGTTTGACCAGTCCATCAATGCCATGGTTGACTGCAATAGCTTTGAGGCCAATGTACCTGGACAGTTCTGCGTAAAAATATACCAAGAAAGTCCAGGATGTAAGTTCCATAACATATAATACGATAGTTGGGAAATTTTGTTTTTAAATTTGAAAATGTGTTCTAGTGTGTTTTTATTATGCACTCTCCAAGCCACTATGTACTATAGCATACTCTGCCACAAAATTGACAGAGAATGTATAACATATTGAGTTTAACGTGGTTATTAACAATCTGTAACATATTGAGTTTAACGTGGTTATTAACAATCTGTAACATATTGAATTTAACGTGGTTATTAACAACCTGTAACATATTGAGTTTAACATGGTTATTAACAATCTGTAACATATTGAGTTTAACGTGGTTATTAACAATCTGTAACATATTGAGTTTAACGTGGTTATTAACAATCTGTAATATTGAGTTTAACGTGGTTATTAACAATCTGTAACATATTGAGTTTAACGTGGTTATTAACAATCTGTAACATTAAGCTCAATGCACAACTTTATAGTGCTGTCACACTGGAATATCATGATTTAGACGAATGACAATTGATACCCCACCCAGTCACATTAAACTGACACCTCCGGCTGACCAGTCCTAGAACTACGATTATTTGCGGAATGAACAATAATGACAAGTGTGGATTAATTGTAAAGGTACAAGGAACGTTTTAAAGACGAGCCTAAAAAAAGTATTTTTTTGATTTAATAGCACGATGAGACTGACAATGCCAATGAGATAAAAGAAATAATAATAAATGTGTTGTTTTTTCACTTCCAGTTGGTGCTTGGGTCAAGGTCACCCGTCGCTGTGCATCAAGAACAGATCAGGGTGTGGCCTGGGGATGTAGGTGGGCCTGGGATAATGTGGGTGTGTTCAAGAACACATGCTACTGTGAATCTGATGGCTGTAATGGAGCATCCAACGTAACATTGAATCTGTGTGGGGCTGTTTTGCTGGGACTACTGAGTGTTTTGGCAAAGAGATTTCTGTGATTGTAGAGAGAGAAAAAAAAAATTGTTCGATTGTTATCAAAAAGTTCCTATCAGTGGTGTCTAAAATGATCTTTTGTTTAATTGACAGAAAATTGATCCATCAATTTTTCTTGTTTTAAATGTGAAACAGAGGTTGATTTGCAAATACCAAGACAGTATAAAGTGAAATTTTAGGTGTCCAGAGGTTTTAAATGCCGAAAGCAGTTTTGTCTAAACTAAATAAAAAATTGAATGGACAAATAAGTGTATAACACCACCGAAACAAACATGATTGCATACTTTTGCATCAGTGAACAAATGTCACGTTTTTTTATGTATTTGTTTATCAGGAACTTGTATGGAAAGATCATGCAGTGCTGTTTACATTCATTTTGTTTAACATTCCTATTACTATGGCTGTGAGAAATATACATGTAGATTGTTTTGTTATTATATTCATACGACACGATTTGTGAGCAGTAGCATATAAACAAAAACGTTTAATAAATTAATATGTGTATGCTTAAAATGAGAAGAAATGGATTGGGTTAAGAAATAACAAAAAACATGACTAAAATCCTTTTCGGAAAGCATGATGAAGAATGATTGGATGGCGTGGTTATAATGCATGGGTTATGAATTTTAAAGGCAGAATAAGTTTACTAAAATATAAAATGAAACAGTTGAAGTACTCGGCAGCATTACAATTAATAGAGAATTACGCTATGAAATCAATGAAATAGAATTTAACTCTACACACTATGCCGAATAAGTACCAGTGTTCTAATTACCCTGAATCCCCGATACTTCACGCTGATACTACAACAGGTAGCATGCAGATCCAAATGGTTTATTTATAGCACAGGTATTGTATATGTAAAGGCAAGAGTTAAAAAAAGTTAGCATACCTTTTTTAACGAAGCATACATTTCTAATCGGTTTCTAATCAGTTACTGTTAACGGCTGGATTCTTCAGGTTACATAACTTGAATTTGTTCAATCATTAATATTAATTATTTGAATAGTTCAAAGCAAATTGTTTTTAGCAAACTATATGTAATATTGCACCAATAATATATTGAAAAAATTGGTAGAATTCAATACAATTAAAATCTAATTTATTTATTTATATGCAAGCAGTTTTAAAGTCAAAATGATGCAGGATTAATATAGTTGCTAATTTTAATGGTTGATACGAAACTCAAGATTGCCGTGTGTCCCTTTAAGGTTAACAATAAACACATTCTGACTTTAAATTAAGAAATGTTTCAGAGAATGGTTGAGAAGATTTGAGTACAGGTGTGCATAGAATGTGAATATCTGTGATTTTGAATGAGTGGTATACATGTGTATTTAGTATGGCATCAATGCCATACACAAGCCGTTTGTGATTGTACAAGCCGTTTGTGGTTTGAAAACTTCACCACTATATCGAAACATATCAGTTTTGTGTATATATTGAATATAACTATATTTTATATTGTATATAGCTTTCATCCTCATCACATTATATATTACATTTTTTTAAATAGTAATTTTTCATACATTGCTTTAATCCGTTTTATGTAAATCAAGAATCATTAAATCATGAAAAAAAAGTAAGTACATTTTTTGAAATGCAACATAAAAGTATTGCTTTAAACTATTTTGATAAATTTTGGTGTCATTCTAAATAATGATCCCGTTAAACGGCGTGTATATGACATTCGTTGAAAATAAAATGAAACATACACCTACTATTAAAAGCCTCTATCCAGAATGGCACAACCAGTCTAGGCCCAGTTGTTGAAAGATCGGTTATCATGACTCCTGCATTTCGCTCGAATCACTGGAGCAGTGGCAGAAAAACTATAAACATGGCTCCAGCGTAAATGGAGTGTCTACAGTAGAATTTGCTGCAGTTCTGCAGGTGAGAAATTTCTAGGCGAATTCTCCATATATCATCTCGATGTAAATGGAGGATGTGTCAAAATTTCAAATCTCTCTGAATTTCCGATATATGAATATTTCTACCAGAAACTGAGCATGTGAAAGCATTGTTTTAAGAAGAAATGCAAATTAAAAACTTTTAGTAGTACAAAACATATTTATGAGAAAATGGACTTTATTAAGCTAACCAATCTTCTAACAACTTCGTCCAAGACTTCTAAATTTAGCATATGACTTTTCATCTAATTGGTCCCAATACTTCCTGGTGTTCAAGCAGACATTAACATAATCATTTATAAAATAAAATTAAAGGTTGTACTTCCAATTTCAAATCATTGTAAATGACAGTCAACATTCCAATATTCATTTTAATAATACTATTTTAACATTGTATATACACGTAACAAATTTTTGTAATAAAGAAAATTTTGTTATATATACAGTGACTTGTTATTTTTAAATACTATTATATACTTTTATTAGCTTATGCACAAAAAGAATTGTCAAAGTCCTTTTAAAATTTCAGTCACATGAGTTTTAACCCTTGATAAGGTTAAACAAGAAGCACCAATATTGATGCGAATGCTGGATTGCTATCTTTTTACCACACAAATCTAACATGAAAAGGGGGATAACTTTGGTAAAAGGCACGATAAGAGGTGTGGTGCTTGTAACACAGATGCTCTATATGTATGCCAAGTTTCAAAGTTTTCTGTTATGTTTTTGTAATATGACTACATTTAAAATGTTAACCAAACATCTAAGATGAAGAAGAGTTAATGTGCTTGACACATATGGCTGTGTTATGATGATGAACATGTGTGCCAAGTTTCAAAGCTTTGTGACAATTGGTTTTTGGAATATGACTGTTCAAAATGATAATAAAATAACTAGATAGAAAAGGGGGGATAATTCTGGTAAAATGCATAACAGAGTTATATGGTTGTGTAATGATGAACATTTGTGTCAAGTTTCAAAGCTTTCTGACAATCGTTTTTTGAAATATGACTATGTTCAATTTTTCTTTACCGAAAACCTAAGTAGAAAAGGGGGGAACAATTCTGGTAAAATTCATAACACAGTTAAGGCGCACATTGCATATGCTTTTGTAATGATGGTGAGTATGTATGTCAAGTTTAAAAGCTTTAGATCAGATGTTATTTGGAATATGACTTTACATTCAACAGTTTAACTGAAAAATCTCAGTAAAAAAGGGAGATAATTCAGGTAAAGTCATGGCTGAGGTATGGTTCTTATCACGTAACATTGTGCAATGATAATGAATATGTCTACCAAGTTTCAAAGCTTTCCGACAATGTTTTTGAGAAATGAGGAAAAACTAAAAAAATAACCAAAGCATCACACATAGATGGACGGACAGACGGAAATTGCCAAGTTGTAAGTCTGGATTTGCTATGCAATGTTGCTAAAGCAGGGTTTGTTTCAGTAAGACAGTTCTTGGATTAGTTAACAATGATCAAATTTACATACCGTGATACATATTATAATGCATTTCCAGCAAACTTGTAAACTAGAACTATCGCTGAAGGTGATAAATACCTCCACAAACATTCTTTAGTAAGATCAATGGCACTGAGTGAGCAGCACCAAAATTTTGTCACGCACATGTACAATTCATGTTTATTACAAAGTTTCAATCTTCAAAACTGTAAAAGTAGTTTCCCTCCACAAGACTGCGTATGCTGAATATAGCAATGTTGACTAAGTGCAAGGGCAATAAATCTGCAGTGAATTGACCGAGACAAACTGCAATCATGCCACGCACATCTACAATTCATGTTGATCATATATACAAAGTTTCAATTGAATATCTGGAAAACTGTAGAAGTAGTTCGCTCCACAAGATTGTATATGGTGAATATAGCAATTTTGAATAAGTGCAAGGGTAATAACTCTGCATGGAATTGACAGAGTCAAACTAAAGTTGTCACGCACATGCACATTTCATGTTCATCATGTATATTAAGTTTCAAATCAATATCTGGAAAACTGTAGAAGTAGTTCGCTCCACAAGATTTAACAGACCGACCGACAGACCAACAGACCGCCCGCTGCAGTGACTCCTATATACCCCTCAATTGTATAATGATATAACCATTTTTTTTCAAACTTGGTACACATGTTTGTATTATTAAGATGTTGAATGTTTGTTACGAAATTAAATGGTATCTGATTTTCACCAAAATCAGTTTCTTGTTCAAGTTTGTCGTTAAACAAAATCAATGCATGTGATACTGCAAGCAAATTTTAGTGAGTTTCAGCTATACTGGGTTATCATTAAATTTTGTTTGAAAGTTTGTACCAATATGATTTTGAGAAGATTTTCAATATATGTTTTCCATGAATAATATATTAAAGCCAATTTGTGCTTAATGATAATCTTACTTTATATATTTGTACTATAAATGAGCATATCACCTAGATGTTGCAGAGTTATTGCCCTTGATATGGCACATGCTAAATTAACTGAATTTTAGTTTGTAACTAGTTAGTGGTTGCAATAAGAACTTTTACATTTCGACAATGGGAAAAACAAACAAGTACATAACAGAGGTCACTTGAGTTAGTAAAATTATTTAGTTTCACTTTGTTTACTTGTTTACTTGTTTATGTCTGTTTGAATGATCATTTTAAGTACATGTTAGGCAGGCCATATATGACAGTCTGTTTGAATGATAATTTTAAGTACATGTTAGGCAGGTCATATATGTCAGTCTGTTTGAATGATCATTTTAAAGACCGGATCTCAAAATCTTCAATAACCGTAGGGTAGGCCATTAAGCAAATTAGGCAAAGTAGGAGTGGCTTATCCACTGGTCAGTTTGTGCTGTTTGTAAACATAAACACATGTGGTATGGTAGAGCAATAAACTTCAGTGTGGTGAAGTCTGTATATCAGAGATAAAGATGAAGAGATAATCATTCTAGGCAATTATCTATTACCTATCAATAAGTGGAATTATAAACATGGGAGTGTGTCCCTATTTAACTCCAATAAAACAAATAATCACAACTTTTTTCCCACAAATAACTAAACTTTTATAGAATTTCTTTTGTATACATTTATAAAGTGTTCACCAGGGTTTGTTCAGGCAATAAACTATTAAGTTTCAAAAATTATTTTTGGTATCTTGTTTTAATTTTTGTTAATATGTAAGCATTGTTTTGCATTGTTGAGGAATAAAAAAAAAAACACTTGCAGTTTCAGAAGAGCAACTTGAGACAATTACCCATTAATTTAAAGGATAACCTCAATCTCAAATACATAATTTATGTAGCTCCTAGACAAGAAACTGTGGATTAAAAACAGAAAAATGGCACTGGAATGACAAACGCTTCTGGAGTTATGTATGACATAGAAGGGATATATAATGAAAACGTGTTTTAGAAATGTTCAGGCAATGGTTCTCAAATTTACCAAGTGTTCCCAACGGGTCATTTATGGGAATAATTGAGTCAGGACACATGCACATGCGATTTTACAATCTCATAATATTTATGAAAAAATACTAACTTTCATAATAACTAATGTCATGCCTCATGAAGTTACTTCATAAGATGTCAGTGTACTGTGTGTATTTGTAGTAGTATTTTATTCCCGCCATATGTCAGCTGAATGAAAATCTCCAGCATCTCAACTCTAGTTGGCTGGTAAAGAGGTCATGACCTTTCATCAACTGTCAATCACCAGTGGTGAACAATTTGAATTTTACAGTTGTTTTCAACAAATATTTTTGGGATATAACACTCACAAATGTCACAGTGCTTTCATATTCATCAATCATTCAAGAACATTTATGCAAAGTTTCAGCAAAATTTGTGGGGTAGGTCTATTAAAATTTTGAAAAAAAAAAATCTGGTGCTTTGCTTGTAGACAGCTTAGAGTGTTCAGTGATAGTAGCCATTTTTCAGTGTACCCAGCTTTTATAGTGTGACCCCGGGCTTTAAGTACATGTTAGGCAGGCCATATATGTCAGTCTGTTTGAATGATCATTTTAAGTACATGTTAGGCAAGCCATTTCTGACAGTCTGGATGGTCATGTTAATCACATGTTAGGCAAGCCATATATGACAGTCTGTTTGAATGGTCATGTTAATCACATGTTAGGCAGCCATATATGACAGTCTGTTTGAATGGTCATTTTAATCACATGTTAGGCAAGCCATATATGACAGTCTGTTTGAATGGTCATTTTAATCACATGTTAGGCAGTCGTATATGACAGTCTGTTTGAATGGTCATTTTAATCACATGTTAGGCAAGCCATATATGACAGTCTGTTTGAATGGTCATGTTAATCACATGTTAGGCAGTCATATATGACAGTCTGTTTGAATGGTCATTTTAATCACATGTTAGGCAAGCCATATATGACAGTCTGTTTGAATGGTCATGTTAATCACATGTTAGGCAGCCATATATGACAGTCTGTTTGAATGGTCATGTTAATCACATGTTAGGCAGCCATATATGACAGTCTGTTTGAATGGTCATTTTAATCACATGTTAGGCAGTCATATATGACAGTCTGTTTGAATGGTCATTTTAATCACATGTTAGGCAAGCCGTATATGACAGTCTGTTTTAATGGTCATGTTAATCACATGTTAGGCAGCCATATATGACAGTCTGTTTGAATGGTCATTTTAATCACATGTTAGGCAGGCCACATATGACAGTCTGTTTGAATGGTCATTTTAATCACATGTTAGGCAAGCCATATACTACAGTCTGTTTGAATGGTCATGTTAATCACATGTTAGGCAAGCCATATATGACAGTCTGTTTGAATGGTCATTTTAATCACATGTTAGGCAGGCCACATATGACAGTCTGTTTGAATGGTCATGTTAATCACATGTTAGGCAGCCATATATGACAGTCTGTTTGAATGGTCATGTTAATCACATGTTAGGCAGCCATATATGACAGTCCGTTTGAATGGTCATGTTAATCACATGTTAGGCAGCCATATATGACAGTCTGTTTGAATGGTCATTTTAATCACATGTTAGGCAAGCCATATATGACAGTCTGTTTGAATGGTCATTTTAATCACATGTTAGGCAGGCCACATATGACAGTCTGTTTGAATGGTCATTTTAATCACATGTTAGGCAGCCATATATGACAGTCTGTTTGAATGGTCATGTTAATCACATGTTAGGCAAGCCATATATGACAGTCTGTTTGAATGGTCATTTTAATTACATGTTAGGCAGGCCATATATGACAGTCTGTTTGAATGGTCATGTTAATCACATGTTAGGCAGCCATATATGACAGTCTGTTTGAATGGTCATGTTAATCACATGTTAGGCAGCCATATATGACAGTCTGTTTGAATGGTCATGTTAATCACATGTTAGGCAGCCATATATGACAGTCTGTTTGAATGGTCATTTTAATCACATGTTAGGCAAGCCATATATGACAGTCTGTTTGAATGGTCATTTTAATCACATGTTAGGCAGGCCACATATGACAGTCTGTTTGAATGGTCATTTTAATCACATGTTAGGCAGCCATATATGACAGTCTGTTTGAATGGTCATGTTAATCACATGTTAGGCAGGCCATATATGACAGTCTGTTTGAATGGTCATTTTAATTACATGTTAGGCAGGCCATATATGACAGTCTGTTTGAATGGTCATGTTAATCACATGTTAGGCAGGCCATATATGACAGTCTGTTTGAATGGTCATTTTAAGTACACGTTAGGCAAGCCATTTCTGACAGTCTGAATGGTCATGTTAATCACATGTTAGGCAAGCCATATATGACAGTCTGTTTGAATGATCATTTTAATCACATGTTAGGCAGTCATATATGACAGTCTGTTTGAATGGTCATTTTAAGTACATGTTAGGCAAGCCATTTCTGACAGTCTGAATGGTCATGTTAATCACATGTTAGGCAAGCCATATATGACAGTCTGTTTGAATGGTCATGTTAATCACATGTTAGGCAGTCACATATGACAGTCTGTTTGAATGGTCATGTTAATCACATGTTAGGCAGTTATATATGACAGTCTGTTTGAATGGTCATTTTAATCACATGTTAGGCAAGCCATATATGACAATCTGTTTGAATGGTCATTTTAATCACACGTTAGGCAGGCCACATATGACAGTCTGTTTGAATGGTCATTTTAATCACATATTAGGCAGTCATATATGACAGTCTGTTTGAATGGTCATTTTAATCACATGTTAGGCAGTCACATATGACAGTCTGTTTGAATGGTCATTTTAATCACATGTTAGGCAGTCATATATGATAGTACATTTTATTTGGTGGTAGAGGCAGACCACCCTGTTTTTCTTGGACAGATCCTGCCATCCGTAAGAATCAACATTTTCTCGCTAGACTAGTTTAGCTCTCAGGGAGATTCAAACCCTTAGCGGTGAGAGGTGGGAGCGTTTTAGATGGAGAGTACTATCCCGGCCACAGAAGCGCTCGTTTACTTCCCAGTATTAATTTATATGGTACTTGATGGGGAAGCTCAATCTAGACAACACATTTTTTTTTTCCATACAGCATGTTTATTGTCATATAAATACGATTGAAGAGGATGATTATGAACAAGAAATACATTTTCATTACTTTAAAGGGACACTTGGCAATCTTGATCAAGTTGATGTATTTATCAAGCATTAGTATTAATTAACACCTCAATTGTAGAAAAATGCCATTTTAAAAAAATCAAGATTGTCATGTGTCCCTTTAAGATAAACATATTCAAATCTTAGGCGTAGGGCATACATATTTCAATAGAAAATGTATGCCCATCATTCCTATATAATCAAAAAGGTACCACATTTCTTTTTCTCTTAAAAATGCAAATTTTAGGATACACCACAAATATGACATACAGTGAATATGCAGAGTTAAAGCTGTTTTTTTTCACAAGAAAACTACATGTAAAATGCAACTGTTTAATTCTGTGCTGTACTGATTTCTCAACTGAGTCTTCCTGCAATGAACGTTAAACACTTCAAAATTCTTGGTGGAATACCATTTAGGCCTGTTTGGTGAAGATACCGTAATAAAACAGTTTTTTCAGAAAACCTGTTTTAAAAATTTAATGTTCCATAATCTTTGCACAGTACAGAAGTTTCAGACACGCAGTAGTAAATGATGCCCACAATAACAATATAATGGTGTCATAAATACATAATATTACAATGAAAACGTAACAAATCTTGACTTTTTGCCTCGATTTGTACACAGAGGAAAACAATATCACAGTCGTCATGATTACACACATGCTGTTTTCTGGTTAACAGAAAACTTCGGCATATACAGCGGTAGAAATATATATTCTTACGTACTTGACAAAAATCCTGCAATCCAACTGGTTGACGTTCAAAAACTTGCGACTGTTAAATAGTGCATAACCCGTCGCAAATCCGATCATGTGACATTTAACCGTCAAAAACGTCATTTAGTTTTATTTGAAAGCGTTTGTGAGAAAAACTGTCAAAAACACTGAAATGCATTAGAAACACGTTAACCAATATTCCAGTATTAAAATGTTGACCTTTGCTATGGTAGGTCAGTCGTTTTACAGTCACAAATTGTGTTTAACGACTCCGCTAAAGCATCGCCATTTAACAAAAATTTGAATCAATAAACGACTGATATATCTTCGCAAAATTCAAAATTTCAATACAGTTAACCCTATATTTAAGTCTTCAACAAAATGAATTTGAACGCAACAAAACTGTTTCAATGAAACGTACGAATTAAAAGCAAGCGTGTTACACGTGTAATTAAAGGTTTTAAGTGAGGAGACGTGTATATGATTGTCTCTTTTATGAATCCTTGATAATCCATATACTAGTCAAAATTCCGAAGTACCCACCTAAGAGTATGGCAACAATATTTTCATTGATTTTTTAAGTCACCGATTGGCGAAACGCCTGAACTGCAAAATAATTAGCTTAATTTGTCAGCTCTGATCGCATGATCAAATTTTAAAGCTTACAAACGAATGAGTTTTCTTAGAAACAAAAAACAACTGTACAACTAGGTACTTAGGAATTATGTAGAGTATACATTATTGTTAATAAATTAAATACTGAAATCAAAAACATAATTATAGTCTAAAGAGGAACAGCACTCAGAGTTTTGGCTATTAGTATATATTTGTAAATCAGTTATTAATAATACAGTAGAAATTATAAATAATGAACATTTGGGGAATAAGGAAACAAGAGAAATGTTTTGGCAATTACGTAAAAGTTTGGCCTTAAAAATAAATGGACGAACATGTATAGTTGTTATAATGGACGGACATAAAAAATACAACCCTGTTAAAAAAATACTGACGTTAACGAGATATATTGTTAAAGAGTAAAATAAAATATATATTTTTTTAATCGATAACTTTCTGTTTATAACATAAACCCATCAACTCAATCTCATCAAAGCTGACATTGTATCAGGACGGATATTAATTAGGGATATGAGTTCATTTCAGGACATTTCTGTCTCATGACCCTACTAAACTATTTATGGTTAGAATTTAAATAATTTTAGAATACTGGACTGATTTTAAAGATAAATAAATTTTATTATATACTTTACAGTGTAATAGTGGATTTTATGATTAAAATAAAACCTTATATTTTCATTGTTTATATTCACATGTGAAATACCGAAAATGGCATAATGCCGCTCTTGACGTTGTTGACGTTATTGACGTCATTGTTTTGGCGCATTGTGTTTTTTCTGCATAAGTTTCAAGGTTGTGAGTATATAATAAATAGAATATTTGTTGCTTTGTCGTGAATATAGGATTAATTTCAATCTTGAAGTGAGAAAACTCAAATATTTTCACTCCTGCTAAAGCACTCGTGAAAATATGTTTTCTCACTTCTTGATGAAAATAAATCCTATATTCACTCCAAACCACTCCATATCCTCTATATATTTGTCTTCATGTGGCTTGCTTTACTAGAGTAAATATTTATTACGTGGCCAAAAAAGTATAATGATGTATGAAACTCATTTTAACGGCTTATTTTACTCGACTAAATAATTCTGACGGGCTGAAATACATTACGTAATCCCGCTGTATTACGTAATTCCATTAAGCGCTGGAATAGCTTATATTAGCAGGATTTTATAACGGATATTTCGACAATAAAACACGTTTAAAAACATTCTTTTACTGAAAAAAAAGGATAACCTGTTTACAATTACCCATTTAATGTTTTAATTTTACAAAATGCAAATTTTTAAGCAGAAATAAAGGTTTTATTTCATATCCAAGGCAACCCCATTTTTGCTTCTTGGAGAAGGGGTTGGATGGGGTATAAAAGTTAATACTCAGACCACGTTATGGTAGAACCTGAATTGGCATGGGAGAAATATCCCACATTGGAATACTTTGCATTTATTTGCACGGCTACAATAGCGCACATTTACACGAAAATATCGGGTATAAGGCACTTGTCGTACTTCATTGACAATAAGGGATATATAAAGGGTAAACTATGAGGACCATTCTGGACAACAATTAACAATATTTAACAATTCATATTTATACTGAAATAGTTGTTTTATATAAACAATTTAACATATCACATGGAGATAATCAATTTTTTGATTGATATTTAAATTAAATAGTTAAATAATTTAATGTATTAAATCAGATAATTTAAAAAATATTATTTCATTAATATGACATTAAACGTTGCAGGAGACATTAAATACATGTATTGTCCCTTCTTATAACAGTCTGCAGTCATTGCAAAAGAATCTTATTTTATACACAAGGGAATCTGAATGAGGGCTTTAAGTTAGATCTGCCTTTTGCTTATTAAGTTGCCATCTATAAACAATGACAATCAAATATGGGACGTGACATCTGATGCGTCAATGTAACGTAAAACTATAAAACATTTGAAAGTACTTAAACCGGTAATTTTTTGTACGTCTGCCTCGAAAATAAAACAACTGGCCGCATAAATATGTATTAGACAGCCGCAAAACAGCATTTAACAAAATTTTATGTTGGCAACATAGGTCAGCACAAATCAGATATACATGGCAACAACATATCCAAAATAAATGTATATGAAACGGAAATTATTATTTGGCATACAACGGAAAATATGTTATCACAAACTTGTACAAAAATAAAAATCAAAGGTATTATTTTAAATAAAAATATAAGGTAAATTCAATGCGGACGGAATTTCCAATGCATAACACCAATATATCACAAGATTAATATATAACTTGTGCATTGATCATTTCAATACCATTTTAAATTTTCAGATCATTATTTGATTTTTGACACATACTTCCTTCTGAAGTCGATTTATCATTTCTGTTTCAAAGTGTCTTCTTTTTTTTTTTGAAATGTAAAAAAGTCTGGAATGTTTAAAATGGAAACTACTTTATGAAATTTCAAATGTCAGCAAAA
Organism: Cyrtodaria siliqua; assembly: GCA_037043455.1. Lineage (NCBI taxonomy): Eukaryota > Metazoa > Mollusca > Bivalvia > Adapedonta > Hiatellidae > Cyrtodaria > Cyrtodaria siliqua. The sequence goes on from JAWPHD010009943.1 coordinate 87,055, forward strand.
TCACTTTGCTTGCATTTGCAAATTTCTCAAATAATTTAAATATAGAATCAGCTAATAGAATATTTCACACATGATCAAAAATTAACAACACCAATAAGACAACCATAGAAAATGCAAAATCAGTACAATTAACAACTATGTACACATAATAATCAGTAACAATAATTTTTTATTCAACTTCAACACGTGTATGTTAATTCGTGTGAATAAGCCAGATATAGTCAGTAAAACTTAAAATTTATTTCTGATCATTAAGCAAACCAGTTAAAATCACCCAACAATTGGTTTGTAACCTTTGTAATCCAAAACTTATCGTGTACTTAAAAAAAGTGAAAATCAGATAAAATATTTCAAGTCTTTTTCTATCCAAACCAGTGTTATAAAGAACAAGAATTTGCTCAATCATCCAGCTGACACAGAGCAGCCACACCTCTGTTGACCCAGTGATTTTCTGTGTTCTTTGAAGGCAGATCAATGTACAGCACAAAGTTTGTGGAATGCCCTGTTGTAGAAAGTATACCACGACGAGCCGTTGTCTTGTAGACCGGACATTTATAGGTAGGGTTGTCTGCAAACTTAGACATTTCATTCGGTTTGAACCAGATGACGGGTAGAGTGTCGAAGAGGATCTTGGGTAGTGACTCCCCGATGGCCATGGTGCTACGGTCATATTTCGCTCCTTCAAGAAACAGACCCTGCAAGTAAAATTGTTTTAGTTTAACACCTTGTCAGCACATTGTCATGACTGCTCTCAGAGGAACTGGCATCACCATACGAGATTCCTTCGATTCTTTATATGCCAGGAGAAAAATACTCCAGTAAATGGTAACTCCCTGTTAAAGTCCACATCTGACGACAAATCGGGAAGAGTTAAAGGAACATTTTATGATCACAAGCTGGGTAACCAGACCACCTTGCCTCCCTTCAATGCAATCCAACTGCATACCAAATACCATGATTCACAAATCTATAAATGAAATTAATGCATCCACATATGAATAAATTTATGCCATAGATACACTTCCTTATTAGCGACCTCGTAAGCTCAGTGGATAAGACCTCGTGCTTAGAGCTACAGACCTCAGCCTTGCGTGGGTTCGCTCATAGCTTGTCTGATGGGAAACTTCATCATCTCATCTCCCCCTGAAGTTACTGTCCCAACATATTGTTAACAGGATATATTATATATTCTGTGATGAATTATAGAAATTTCCCAGTTTGAGAAAATCTATAACATATCTCTTCCTCTACTGTGCTATCACGCCTAGTGTGCAAGATAGCACAGTAGCCAGATTTTAGGAACTATTTTCTTAGCAGGTTGAAGAACTGTTAAAAACTTCTGAATTTGAAGAAGTAAGTGGTCCTGAAATGCCTATGCAACCAAAAAATGCTGGAATGGCCACAGAACCCCAGCCATCATTGTCTACAGGAAGGTTCCAGCATGTGCCTGTGCAGCAATATTGTGACGTCACACAGCCTGAGTGATGTCACTATATTTATGTTTTACTCCACGCTGTCGCCAAAGGAGTGACAGAAGAAGGAAAACGAATGTCAAAAGACGATTGGAAAGAAATTCATCACAGAATATATAATATATAGTTTAATTAACATTGTTGTCATGATACCGGAAATAATTCCGTGAGAAAGATTCTTGCGATATAGAAACTTGTGCACAAGCGCACTCATCTATATCGCAAGAATCTTTCTCACTCAGGAATTATTTCCCGTATCACAACACTGTTAATTAAACTCTATATAAAACCCCATTTCATATTTCATTTTCTTGTGGTTGTGCAGACAATCTAATTGTTTCAGGAAATATCATTGAATAATTTGTCCCTCCCTGTCAAAGAGGAACATTACAGGCAAACCACTTGTGATGACATGTTTATTAATAAACTTACATATAGCAATGCTCCGTCCTCGGGTTTGCTCATTGTCTCTCTTTCTTCCTTCATAACTTCAAACTCAAATCCAATGGTGTCAATAGGAATAGTATACTTTCTGGCATAGTTCTGGGCCACACCTGTAATGTTATAAACATAGATATGAATTCTGGAATAGTTCTAGACCACACCTGTAACTCTGTAAAAAAGTTATATATTCTGGCTTTGTTTTGGGTCAGACCTTTGAAGTGTAAATATATACTTTCTGGCACTGTTCTGGGACAAACTTGTAAAATCGTAACAGATTTATACATTTTGGCATAATTCTGGGCCACACCCGTACAGTGGGAAAATAGTATTTTACAAGAGATTGCTGACCAGTCAAGCCTGCTGACCTACAGATATCATATAGCTATTTCATTGCATAGGTAGTAAACGTGTACTGAAACTGTCAGAGAAAAAGACGACTTTTGAATGTGTAACTCTTTGTCTTGTCTTTTTTTCAGCTATTAAACTTGATTTCCACATATTTTTTAACATCTGATATTTAATTAATGACCTTGAGCTATATCAGGTAAAGTCATACTTAATAGTTGCTTTATATTTAGATTCTTAGTTCTGCCAAAAACTAAAATTACTTGATTTGCCTATTCATAGTAGTGTTACTTAATCCATGCATACTACGACGACAAAGCACTTACCAGTGAGGAAGGACTGGGTAAAGTAGAATCCCGACAGCCAGAATGTGTCTGGGGCGCCCGATTTGATCCAGTCGTTGAAGAAGTTCAGTCTGTAATATGCAAACAAATATCACGAATTATAAGGTGTGTGCCTTATGCTGAATTGTTTATATATATTCCAGTGACTATTGTTTGGGGCGCTTGCCTGTTGATTTAAACTGAATCATTTATTAAGTGAATATTGCTTTGGGCAATTGTCTGAATCACAGGTATTTCTTCATTTTGGACATACCGGGTAGTTAAAATAGATCAACTGAATCGATTATGTATTAAGAGAACCGGATTTTTTTTCTTAATAAAAATATTTTAATTTGAAACATGTGCAATGAACAATAGGTTTGATAGAGTGACAAGGTATTCAACATCAATTACCTCGTCAACAGATCTGCGATGTAACTACCGAGGGGTTTAAGCGAGGGGTAGGACTTGGCCGCCCACAGGGCTGGCATTTTGCCGTTCATCATGCTCGTGAACACCTCCTCAAGTTCTGCTGACATCACCACGGCACCGACAATGGCCTTCTGCAAGTTCTGTAGGGAGTTTCGTACGACGCTGGTGAGCCGGTTAAACCGGATCAACTCCTGACGCAGCACTGTGTTCATGGACTCATTGTACAGGACTGGGTACTTTTTGATGACCTAAAAAGTTGAGACATGCTATCTATTAATTCCAAATTTCAAATAATTGTATTGCCATTAATCTTATACTGTTCATTTAACATTACAATATAAAGTAAAATGTGATACGTTATATTAACATACACTATGCTAGTCCACCAACCCTCCTTTGGTAAATCAGTTACATCTATTTTCAGGTCAACTGATGACCAAGGGTTAACATTGTGGGTGAGTACATTATGCCAAACACCCTTGTGATGGAAAGTATTACAATTTGTTTAAAAAATGTTAACCCAATATTTATTGATTTTTTAACATAATAATGTGAAAATTTATCTTCATTTTAGATAAAGTGGCATTACTGCGGACATGTAGTGAATACATGTAAATAGGGACAGCCAAATTTGCCATTCTTACAAAATGATATGAAATGAAAACTTATTTCCCAGTGTGAAGTATGGTATTATACAACTATTTAATTTCTTAGCCAATGGATTAGAACTATCAGAGTGAGCGGAAGGGTACTATTGCCCAAGGTAGTGTAAGGCCATGTAAAACAACTTTATCATATCGATCTGTATAATTCTGCCGAGAAACAGGGTGCCTGAGATAAAATCTTATCTCGGCAGTTACTATCTCGGCAGTTACTTTCCTATCCCATCAGGTGCACCTCTTTTGATGACGTCATGGTGTATTTGATGATGTCTGGGTATTTTTGAACCGAAAGGAATTGGAAAAACCAAACACCAGGCTTCATTTTTTTCTCAGCCTCACCTGATAAACTGGATGAGATCAGGCACTAACATGATATTCTCTATGCATGTGTTTCCTATGTGGTCACATGATGCTTTGCTGCTTTAAAAAGTGCACCAATGACAAACTATTGCACACTAAATGTACTATAGCACAGTTACATAATGAACTATTGCACGGTCACATGATGTCACTCTTTGCTGTCACTCTTATGAAGTCACTCTTTGCTGTCTTAAAAAATGCATGTCAGTTACGCAGATATACTATTTCACGGTTACGAAATGAACTATTGCACGGTTGGCATATTTCCCAACAGAATAGTCAAAACTATTTAATCACATGTGACTGTTTCTATGCCAATGAAAAATGCTTATATTTTATGATATATAATAATTAGTCATATATCTGAAAACTAGACCACACTACTGACCCTTGAAGGATATTATTACACTCGGCATGCAGCCTCGTGCAATAGTAGCCTTCTCGGGTCAGTAGTCACTCCCTCCGATAAATAGTTCTGACCATCGACTTCTAAGGAATTAAATAGTTGTATTTTACTGATCAAGTGAAGGTAAATTAATAGCCTTAATAGCCTTGGATAGATGCAAATAAAAGTTACAACTTGCCATTTCAATATCAAAATCTGGTGGCATCTTGCCCAAGATATCAGCAGACAACTCTTGTATGACATCGCCGGCAGATTTACCTCCCTTCCCTGACTGACGCGGCAAGGTCAGTAGGATACTGTCAAACAACTGAAAACAAGCAGAATCATATAACATTTCAAATATATTTTTTTGAATCTGTTTTTATTTTTGTTTTAAGGAATTAATCTTGCTTAAAATAACGGTATGTGTACGGTATGTGTACTATTAATTAATGTGTTTAAATGTGCTTAGAAGTTCTACAAGTAAAAAAAGGTACATGTTTGTAATGTGAAAAACAATCACATAATAAAATCTCCGTATTTTTAGCCAAAATTTCCATTTGGTATCGTTACATTTTGGATTTTGGTTTCAAAATGTTTACAATACCAGGTATGTATATATGGTGAAACACTACATATATCATAGTTCTGGAACAAATGAAAACAATTTATAGAGTTCCTCTCCATGATAGAGAATTATTACATTAAACCTTCTTATTCCTAATGTTGTGATTTTATATCATTCATTTGATGGTCGCAAATTTTGTTTAAATGCAACACATTAGCGGAGTTGTTTAACATAAATTTTGATCGTTGCAAAAGTCTAAAAAATCAGTACTGGAAAACCCGTTTCTATTAATGTATTTCATTCTTTTTGACAGTTTTACATGCATGTGACTTAGAAATGTAGTTAGATGGCTTACAGTGTACACATTAACTTCACAATGATTAAATTTGGCATAATCAGGTACTATACAATAGGTTCTTATGCAGATATGCCAAAAAATAATTGAGACAAACTATCATTGCTTCCAATACATGTTATTTACTACTTACAATCTGAGTTTCCTGGTTGTCCTTGGTGATATCTGCATTGTCATGGAAACCAAATACTTCAGGGCTGGGGTTGAGAGGCAAGGATCGGATATAGTCAATGTATCCTTGATACGGGGATTCGGGTGGCGCGTAATACAGCCCACTAGCGGAAAACCTGGTGAAATAGAAATACATGCCCATGTAAACAACTGTATAGTTAAGTCCATAAAAACTGGCTCAGACACAATGGAAACTATTCTTGCATACCAAATATTAGGATAACCTTTTTCTTGGGGAGCTGATGTTAACCAAAGATTGGACATTTTTTTCTCCCCTTTCAAGTGTGATAGGGTTTCAAGGGTTTTAGCTTTTTACCCATGTGAGATTACATCTTTTTATGTCTCCGAAGGGCCACATATAGTAGTCGCACCATCGGCCAGTCCGTCCGTCAGTCAGTACAATTGTGTCCGGTCAATAACTCTGGCATTCCTGTAATAACTTGGCACAAGTGCTCACCACAACAAGACGATGAGTCGCGCACAAAATCCAGGTCCGTGGCTCCAAGGTCAAGATCACACTTAGAGGTCAAAGGTAAAAAAGAAGTGCTTTCGTGTCCAGTTAATAACTCCGATATTCATGGACGGATTTTCAAATAATTTGGCACAAGTGCTCACCACAACAAGTCGACATGCCACGCGCAAAATCCAGGTCCGTGGCTCCAAGGTCAAGGTCACACTTAGAGAGAACATAACATTCCAATAAATATGATCAAACATCAGTAACCTATCTATTTCAGTAAGTTTAGTGTCAATCATAAAAAGTGACTCATCTTTTTGGTCAGCCTTTCATTTAGGTGATCGGCAGAGCCTCTCCACTGGTTGTAATGCTGACCCTTGGTATATTTGTTTTGAATGGGGACTCAGGACAGCCTCGGTTCTGATCTAATACAGTTTTACCTCTGTCTGATACACATGAACTATTTATCTATTCAGCCTTACCTGTAGCTGTCATTATAGACAATATCCTCATTGAAGCAGATGGAGAGGAGCGAGTTGAGCAGACGTCTGTCCTTGTCATCTGTCACACGGCCGCCATAGTTACACTCGCCTGTCAGGTACGTTAGTGCTTGTAACGGTAACTCTTCATATTCATTAAGGAACATCTGTTGAAAAGACGTTATATACACAGTTATATATATTGTTAAAATAACAAACAGATTATGGTTGTATAAACGGCAAGATATATTTTAACAATTTATAATACATAAAACTTTTTGAGAGTGTTATAAGTTTGTGTGGTTATTGTCAACATTTGAAAACTGTTTTTTTCATCGCGGAACATTGCTTTGAAAAAAGTAGGAATTTTCATTGCATTCAATGCATAATTGAGTGTTGATAGCAAGATAATTTTTACTTGAGATTTGTTATTTCTGCAGGACATTTGTCTTACATACACATATCAACACACTATTGCCTTCAATTAAATAACTTGAATTTCGATTGAAATATCTAGCAGAAACATGACTTTTCCTTTGATCCATTTGCACCATTACAATGAAACTGATTTTGTTTCAGACTCTTTTTTACCCCTGTATAGGGGATAAGTTTATCCGTATTTTACACAGGTGCTGGAAAGCCTGTTCACGTGCATCAACAAAGACGTTGATAACCTCAACAGTTGCATGATGCCGTTGTGTAAACGTTAGTAGTTTTTAATGTCAAAATGTCAATGGTTTGCAAGAAAAAAAATCAGTCATAGGTATCTTGCTCAGATAGAGAAATTCCAACAACAGTACAACTCTTTCAACCGGAACCTCAGCAGAGCCTCGTATTTGATTAGAAACAATTATACATTGTGCTGAAATTCCCGATCTTCATTTGGTCTCCCAATAAAGATAGTTATAATCTTATAACCACAACTATAAACTCACCTGCATCTGTCTGAGACTGATACGTAGATCCGACTCATTGAACTCGTATGGGATATTCCATCCAAGGGGACCAAACTTGCGTCTCTCCTGCACCATAGCATGGAAGAAACACAAGCCCATCAACATCTTGTGGAAGCGATCAGGCTGCAAGGAGAGATATGCAATGTGAGAACATTGTTTTATTACATTTCTATGGGTGAAAGATTGGGATTACTCGGTGAAAGAATATTCATTATTGCTAAAATAATTATAATTATAAGAAAAAAACACTGTGATATTGTGTCATGACATCAATAAAGTGTTGCTGACGTCTAAACCATTCTCCGATACCGTTCAATAATGCGAAACATTTCGGCTAAATCATAAAGTGATTTAAAATGTAATAAATAGATAACTTAACTGCTGGGTTCGATTATAGGGAAATCCTTCACTCGATAGAAGGCGTGTTTTGTTTATTCACTCACTCGCATCCACTCATTTGTGAAAAGAACTGCACGTCTACCGTCTTGTGAAGGATTTCCCTATAATCGATCCCAGCAGTTAATCTCCAGATATTGGGATAGTTAGTACCGGAAACCTTCATGCAGATCATGGAAGAGTCAATGATGCTCTTTTACAAATGTCGTGAGAAAACAGATTTGATTTGGAATGTTGTTTTTAAGCACTCATCAACACACTAATATGGTTATTTAAAGCTGCTCCCATAGCGAAGACGAAGCTGAAATATGCTACCCTAAAATATTACCCAATAAACTCCACTGTTTACTTTCCATAGGGGAGACCACCCAATTTAAGATCCCCATTTGACAGATTAATCAAAAGAGTTGCCGACTTGCTCAAATTCAAAAGAAGAATTGAATTGGACTTTATAGTCGCATCAACATGGCGACTTTTCCAGCTTCTACTGGTGGAGGAAGACCCCAGGTGCCCCTCTGGGCAATTTTCGTGCATAGGCAGGCTCCTTGGTTGAACCACCGATGTTCCGCAAACCAGCTGGATAGCCTCCTTTCAAAAGAAGAAGCTGAAACCAAGCTACGACAAAATAATTGTACTATAAGCAAAGTATGAAAAGTCTAGTGCATACAGTTTGTGAGAAAATGACCTAAACGCAAAACTTGAATGTTGACGCCTTCGCCCTTGCCGCCTCCGCGGAAAAGCAACACCTATGTCTCTTTTTTTCTTCGAAAAGGCGAGACAAAAACTATTCCTTATACCGTCAAGGTACATATCTGAAGTCAGCTCTTGTTTGTTTACAAAGACCATTTCTACAAACTCACCATAGTACATCCATTGAAGAAACTCATGTCTGAGATGGGGTCAGTAAGGAATGACCGTAGGAGGTTAGACTTCAGTCCCTTAGGTGGCTCATTGGTCATCTTTACACCTAAAAGTATCGACAATCATGTTATAATGCAGTTACTGATAATTTATATATAGAAATAATGTTGGTGGGGCTTTTGTTTTAATTTAAAGAATTTGTAATTATAATATTAGGTAAGATATATGTATACAGAGATGCTCTTTTTTCTCTAGTTTGCATGGGTTGTGACTTAGTAGGACCCATAGGTCTTGCTGTTTTTATGCCCCCAAAGGGTGGCATATAGTAGTCGCACCGTCCATCCGGTCAATAACTCTTGCATTCCTGGACAGATTTTCAAATAACTTGGCACTAGTGCTCACCACAACAAGATGACGTGTCGCGCACAAAATCCAGGTCCGTGGATCCAAGGTCAAGTCACATTTAAAGGTCAAAGGTCAAAATGAAGTGCTTTTGTGTCCGGTTAATAACTCCGACATTCATGGACGGATTTTCAAATAACTTGGCACAAGTGCTCACCACAACAAGACGATGTGTCGCGTGCAAAATCCAGGTCTGTGGCTCCAAGGTCAAGGTCACACTTAGAGGTCAAAGGTCAAAACCACTTCGGGGGCATTTATCACTTACAGTGACATTTCTTGTTTCATTATTTACTTGTTACTCTTAATATGGAGCCTAAAATGGGAGTCAATAAGATGTCAAAAATAAAAGCATTTAATACAGCTCACAGAGTACATTCAATATTTAAAATGTTTAAAAAAAAGTATTGAAATCAAAATATGCTAAACTTTGTTCGTAACACACACATAAAAGGATATAATATTTTAAACACACCATGGATCAATTTATAACATGTACAGCATATGTATTCATGTACCATACACAATGACCACAACTGTCACATTATTGTCAAAAGCCACACTACAATATGAATAAATTTATTCCACCCCCCAGCTCGACCCCATTTTTCTTTGTTCAAATATCATGTAGTTTATATATTGAAATAATGAATAAACAAAAAAAAAAAGAAAAAATATAAAAATGTTGATATCGCTGTCTTGATTTTAATGAGCCTGTGTTTTTTACTGGAGGGCAACATAGCTATATATGTGTAAGAATTGACCAAAACAACAGAAATATGTAAAACAAATACATTTCGAGTGTGGGGGTATGTGGTCGTGGGGGGAAGGCGGGGGAGGGGAAGGGGGGAGGGGCAATATAGCTATATGTGTAAGAAGTGACCAAAACAACACAGAAATATGTAAAACAAGAGGTCAATGACCTTGAAGCTCTACTGATTGATTTTGATTTCAGGAAGTAGTCGCTACAAACTTGTTTTTTGAAAATTAATTTTTAGCCATGGCAGCCATCTTGAATTTCCGGCCGACCTGATATTTTGCTAGGATCAATTAGACATCAAGAGCAACATTCCTGTGAAGTTCATGAAAATCCGTCAAGTAGTTTCAGAGGAGTAGTTGCTACAAGTTTTCATTATATAATTCTATGTAAACAAAGATGGCCGCTGACAGCCATGTTTAACATCTAATCAAAATGATTTTTGACAAGGACCAACATCATGTAATGCTGATCATTTTAGAAAAAGTCCCATATCAATATCACTTATAGTTTTCAAGAAGTAGTCGCTACAAACTTGCATTTTGAAATCTATTTTTAGCCATGGTGGCCATCTTGAATTTCGGCCGACCTGAAATTTTGCTAGGATCAATAAGACATCAAGAGCAACATTTCTGTGAAGTTTCATGAAAATCCGTCAAGTAGTTTCAGAGGAGTAGTCGCTACAAGTTTTCATTATATAAATCTATGTAAACAAAGATGGCCACTGGCAGCCATGTTTAATGTCGAATCAAAATAATGTTCAACTCGGATAACCCTCATGTCATGCTGATCATTTTAGAAAAAGTCCCATATCAATATCACTTATAGTTTTCAAGAAGTAGTCGCTACAAACTTATTTTTTAAAAATCTATTTTTAACTGTGGCAGCCATCTTGAATTTCTGGCCGATCTGAAATTTTGCTAGGATCAATTAGACATTAAGAGCAACATTCCTGTAAAGTTTCATGAAAATCCGCAAGTAGTTTCAGAGGAGTAGTCGCTACAAATTTTTACTATATAACTCTATGTAAACAAAGATGGCCGCTGGCAGCCACGTTTAACGTCGAATCAAAACGATTTTTGATAAGGACCAATATCATGTCATGCTGATCATTTTAGAAAAAGTCCCATATCAATATCACTTATAGTTTTCAAGAAGTAGTCGCTACAAACTTGTATTTTGAAAAATTATTTTTAGCCGTGGTGGCCATCTTGAATTTCCGGCAGACCTGAAATTTTGCTAGGATCATTAATACATCAAGAGCAACATTCCTGTGAAGTTTCATGAAAATCCGTCAAGTAGTTTCAGAGGAGTAGTCGCTACAAGTTTTCATTATATAACTCAAGGTAAACAAAGATGGCCGCTGGCAGCCATGTTTAACGTCAAATCAAAACGATTTTTCGACAAGGACCAACATCATGTCATGCTGATCATTTTATAAAAAGTCCCATATCAATATCACTTATAGTTTTCAAGAAGTAGTCGCTACAAACTTGAATTTAAAAAATCTATTTTTAGCTTTGGCGGCCATCTTGGATTTCACATCAACATGAATTTTTGCTAGGATCAACAAGACTTCATGGGCAACATTTCTGTAAAGTTTTATGAATATCCATCCAGTAGTTTCAGAGGAGTAGTCGCTACAAATAAAAGTTAACGGACAGACGGACGGACGGACGGACGGACGCCGCACCACGGCATAAGCTCTGCTGATCTCTGATCAGTAGAGCTAAAAATAAATAACAATAAAGAGTTTCAACTTGGGTGTTTTGGGGGGGGGGGGGGGGGGGGGGGGAGGCGGGTCATTGGGTGTAGGGGGAGGAGGGAGCCCATGCCATCCAATACGGAT